>JAFIRS010004170.1:80000-97719 GCA_018342105.1 Gonioctena quinquepunctata | reverse complement strand
TTTGAATTCTGTAGTTCTTGTGCAATTAAAAAAAAATCAGCTGGCCGAGCAAGTGGTGGTCTCTCCATTTTCTGTAACCCTTTCTTTTCACTGACACTTATTGATAAGTCTCCTTGGTGGATCTTTTGTCTGATCGAAACCAATTTAATTATAGAGTTTTTATCATATGTAATGTCTACTTCAAGCCTAGCTTAGATATTGAGTGAATTTTTGGGCTGTTTCGGAACTCTCCAACAGATATCATTGAAAGTTTTCCTGATACCCTAATAGTAGTGGGGGTGACTTCAACGCCAGGGTTTTTGATATTGATTTTTCTCCCAATGAAATATTCGAAAATTCAGATCCATACCGCCAAAGATTGAGCCTTGATCGTACACTTACCCCAAGGGGCCGGTCCCTGTTTGAATTTGTGCCATTGCAGGTCACCTTCCAAGTCAGTAAACATTTATAGGAGCAATGGGCAGAAGCTTTGTCGATTTGGTTTGGGTAAACAATTCTTTTTTTTTTAATTGAAGATTTCTTCGTTGACAATATGTTTCACATGTCAAATCATTCATCAGTCTCCTGCTTCCTCAACCTCGACGTGATGAAAACTATCCGCAATATCCTAAATGAAAAATCCTCAGGCTTTCAGAAAATTATATATCACCTTACAAATTACACATGATGAACTCACCTTGGATTAGTCGAATAGGCAACCCTACTATAGAAGACTCTCGAAATATCCTAATAACAACTATACATGAAGTATGTGACACTCTAGTTCTCTCAAAAATCTCAAGCCCTCCCGGTCACTACACTTTCAGAAGCAAACCGTGGTTCAATCATGAGTGTATTGCACTCAAAAATTGGGTAAGTCATGAATTTAAAATGTGCAAATCTAATAACTTTCCACCAGTACTCAAATCTGAATATCTAGATTCGAGAAATACCTATGGGACGTTATTAATTCATAAGAAGAATGATTATGAAGCTACTTCTTGGAAGACCATTGATGAAGTTCGAAACCCCCTTGCGGTTCCTGCAACCTTAGACTTATCGAATGAGAATCTTTCTACACAGATATTTATAAGCCAAGTGTGTAACACAACACACTTTTTTTTGATGCTAGAAACCCGCACTTTGATCTCCCAATCACGACACATGATATATACGATGCACTAAATCACTGCAAAAACGATAAATCCCCGTTTGAGTTCCTGAAAATTCTCCCCAATAATCAGAGCTCGTTCTTATCCTCATTTTTCAATACAATTCTAGACACTGGGTCCCCACCCTGGTCTGAAGTCATTTTAAAAATGATCCACAGAAAAGGCTCCACCAGCGATCCGTCCAGTTATCGAAGCATAGCTCTAGTTAACTGCATCGCCAAAGTTTCCATGCACATAATGTATTCCCGTCTGGTGAGCTGGACTGAAACATCTAGCATATCACCGGAATGCCAATCTGGCTTCAGACATAAAAACTTCTCAACAAAAAATTAAACCGACAAAAAAATCAACTGAAAAGCAAAAAATAAAATAAACCTTCTTAGTCTAAATGATAATTGAGCTCCTAAACTAATGTAAGTAACTGATTTTGAGTCGGCGCCAAACAAACAATCATCGAAGATCATTATCAATGAAAGAAGTCATCAAAACGCAGCCGTGCATCTCGCTGCCATCATTTCACGCTTCACCTAATTCAATTGCTAGTTCGTTTGGCGCCGACTCAAAATCAGTTACTTACATTAGTTTAGGAGCTCAATTATCATTTAGACTAGACTTTTGCTTTTCAGTTGATTTTTTCGTCGGATTAATTTTTTGTTAAAAGTTTTTATTTTATACTTTTTAGTTCCGTATTTCGTCGGTTTAATTTTCTTTCAAAAAGTTTTCATTCTTCAATTTTTTGTGGCTAAAATCTACCAATTACTACCTACTTGTTTTTTGATTACTTCCAAAATACTTACTTACCCACCTTACTTCAACTATTACCAGTTGAATAATTTGATTATCTACTTTTACTATTTGTTGTAATATAAATTATTTTTGTTGTTCTGGTTAGTTTATTCCATTACTTTGTATATCATTCCATCCTTTCATAAAATATACTGATTTTGACGAAACAAGAATAATGTCAGAAGCGATCAGTCATTGTCAACTACGTATGTGTGTGCCAATGTTCACTAGTGAAAAATCAATAATCCCCCATTTATGCCTCCCGAAATCCAAATATAAGGTATACCCTACCTATTAAAAAAAGAATCATCCAAATCGAAAAACCCAGTACAAAGTTATGCCCGATAGAATCGGTTAACGGACCAGAATTCAGAGGGTGAGTGATCAATATCCTTCATTTCGCTACCCTTAGGGGTGGATTTCATCTTTTAAATTCAAATGGGACCAAATTCGAAGTACACCCTATCCTCTGAAAAAAGATTTGTCGAAATCGAACTTCTCAGTAAAAAGTTATGCGTGATCATACATAAAAAAATATGATGGAAAAACATAAAATATACGGGTCGAATAGAAAACCTCCTCTCCTTTGGTTTCGTCGGTTGAAAAAAGAGGTTTCAGTGACAATGTTTATTTACTTTCCCCTGTAATTTACCTCTCCCTCCGTTTCAGAAAACGTATAATATTCACCATTTCTGTTGATTTTGAAAGGGCTTTTGAAAGTGTGGATCACCAACTCCTCTGGTCAAAGCTTTTTCATCTTGGTGTTAGCTCCCATATGATCAGATTACTCAGAACACATTACCTAAATGCAACCATGAGTGTCAAATGGCGAGTTTTCTTGTACATTCACCACTTTTGGAGGAGTCTTACAGGAGGAAGTTCTAGGCCTGCTACTATTTGCCCTTTTTATAGCGGATATTGGAGAATATTTCAGGAACAATGGTGCTCGTGGTATTAACATAGATAACTCAAATGGTTGTATATGCCAATAAAATCGTTATTCTGAGCCAATCCGAAATTGACGTAACTGAAAAACTCAAGCTTCTGAAGAATTACACTTACTTAAATCGTCTATCAGTTAATCCTGCGAAATTTAAAATTGTTGTTTTCTCCAGAGGTCCCTATAAAGCAGACTTCCGCTTTTTGTTTGATGGACATCCAATAGAACCTACCAACTGATATACATATCTTGGCGTTTCATTCAAATCGTCTTCCCTTTTTCGTGATATGGCTGATGGTTCCAATGCCAAAGCTGAGCAAGCTACTGCTGCATTACTCCCACTTCTTGCTGAGACCAAGTTTGAATCAATCCAAATCGGGCTGCTGCTCTTTCGACTCTCTTGTCCTCAGTGTTAGGCCAACTGCATTCCTGTCTAGGTCTACGCTATGTCGACATCGTCGAACAAGTAAACACATAATTTTTAAAAAGGGTTCTTCCACTCCCATTCCATATGCAGTCAGAATAGAATGGGTCGTGTCAAACTTTCTTACAATATTTTCAAATGAACACTGAACTGGCTAATATAAATCTTCGAAATGAATGACTTCCGTTTACCAAAAATTATTCTCAAACGTCCACTCCAGCTTACCAACTCTGACCCTGAATATAACTGGATAGTGCAGGTCAAATCATTTTTTACGGTGATACACGCTGATGATATCTGGGACAAACTTCTCTTGGAATATATCAAAACCAACAAGAAATATCTCATATTGAATTTCAGAGCGACCCCGTATGAGGTGATCTATTACTTTTGCAACGGTCAGCATTCCTGACATGTATAACTCATTCTCGATTCTACATAATTCCCCTCAGAAATATATTTCTTCGACCATGCCCATCAAGTACACAAGAACCATTGCATAGCTAAGACTACGAAATTCCATTTCTGCCAAATTCACATATAATGGTTCAACTCATACCATTAATCCAAACGAGCTATGCACAGTTCTTAACCAAGCTCAGATGGAGACACTCGATCACATTTTCTTTAATTATCCCATATATTGTGTGATGAAACCTCCTTTCCTGAACTCCTCAACAAATATGACTGCTTTGGTCCATACTCTCAACATTCTTTCAGTTGAGAAAGCCAAAACCATTGCTACATACCTATGGAACGTTCCGAAACTACGATATTTTCCTATTAATGAATGAAAGTTATTCTGTGCTCACCAGTATAATACTCTCTTCTCTCTACTCTCTCTCTACTTCTTCTTCTATATATTTGTTTCTTTTTCTACTTGTTTTTATAATTGTACTTCCCCAATATTTATCTTGCTTTGTAATACATAGGTATGTTCATTTATGTTTGCATCAATTACCAGTTTACTGTAATATCAGGTGAACATTATCATTATTAACTATTCGGTTTAACACACAATCCTGTTTAACGATAACTCGCACTCTTGCTATGAAATGTATTTTTTGAGTGGCAATAAATCTATAATTATTAGTTCTGAAGCAGTTGCAAAAATTGAAGCTGAATATAAAATCCGGATTTTTATAGGCATTCCATATACAGTGCTGTTTGAGAGTATAATTATTGAAATAAGTTGAAGCTTTACTTTTATCGTTTCTCAGTACATGATACACACTGACACTTATACCTAATGAAGGCAATGAATATTGACCAACTATAAAATTTGATAATATTTTGTATATTCTTTTTCATCAGCTTCAATTTTGTTAATGAATAATTTTGTCGTGGAATCGAAGTTTGACGTGAAAATTAGTAGAATAACCATAATAATAACAATAAATCGTTTTCTAATAAAAATAGGGAAGAGAAAAAGAGGAAATTACATGGATGAGAGTTCATCATTTTGGCGGAGTCTTGCTCATAGCTACTCAAACTCATCCAAATCATTCTCTCAGATTCACAGACGAGGTCATGAAATATCTGGAAGACTCAGGAATTGTCAACGATAGGCAATATGGCTTCTGCCATCAGAGATCAACTGGTGACCTGCTCGCTTACGTCTCACATATATTGAAAGGTATGGAGAAACTTTAGCTGTGGCATTAGATATCTCCAAGGCGTTCGATCGAGTTTGGCACCAGGGACTCCTCGCCAAGCTTCCGTCTTATGGCTTGCCCCCTCAGCTGTGTTCTCTGCTTGCTAGTTTTCTCTCAAACAGGTCTCTCCATGTAGTGGTCGATGGAGTTCCATCTGACACTCTACTCATAAATGCTGGTGTTCCGCAAGGATCTATTCTCGCACCAACACTATTTCTACTTCACATCAACGACCTGTTGAAAGCAACTTCATGTCCAGTACACAGCTTTGCCGATGATAGTACCCTCCATACCGCTTTCTCTTCCAGGGCCCCTATATCAGCCCGTGAAACCAGAAATGAACGAGGAAGAAATGTTAATAATATAAATATGGACTTAGCAACAATTCTCGAGTGGGGATCTAATAACTTGGTAGAATTCAATGCAAACAAAACACAAGCATGTCTTTCCTCTAAAAAAGTCGATCTCACTGTGCCTAACATAACTTTGTCAGGAGTAACCATACCACTGAAGTCATCCATATCGATGCTTGGTATTACTATCAGCAATAACCTTTCCTGGGAAAATCACGTGAGGTCCATTGCCAAAAGTGCATCCCAAAAACTTTTTGTTCCGTGCCAAGAGCTATTTCACCCCCACCCAGCTGCTTATGATCTATAAGGCACAGATCCGACCTGTCCTGGAATACTGTTCCCATATTTGGAGCGCGGCACCTAAACATATCCTGAGGCTATTGGATTCTGTCCAGAAAAGGGCAATTCGTCTCGTCGGTGATGCCTCGCTTACAAACTCGCTCACTTGTCTGGAACACCGTAGAAAAGTTGGCGATTTGTCTCTATTTTATAGATATTTTCATGGGCGATGCTCTTCTGAAATATCAACAATCGTTCCTGCTTTGGCAGTCTCTTCGAGACTAACCCGTCAAGTTCAGTCATCACATCCCTCCGTGGTCACTTTGGAGACCTGCAGAACATCACTTTCCAAAGACTCGTTCATCCAACGAACAGCGAGGCTTTGGAACTCATTGCCTAGGGAGGTGTTCCCCGAGGCATACAACCTCCAGAAATTTAAGAAGAACACCAACTCCTAACTTCTTTCCCTTGGTTCCCACGATGATTTCTGAACATTACAGGATATCCCTTCTTGTGGGAACCAGAACATAAAAAAAAAAAAAGGTAAATGACAATCGGTGGATCTTATGCATAAATATGTACAATGGAGAGTAACTATGTTGGGGGCAGAATTATCAAGTGGCAGTTGCTTGTACTCGTTAATTTAGAGACTTTCAACTCGCTCAGGTAGATTGTTGAATAATTAAATTGAGTTGAACCCAGAAGATTTCCGAAACATAGAGGTGCGATGATGTGGCATTGTCAAATTTATCCTGTATCTAATGTTCCTGAAATGTATATTTCTGCGTGGAATGAGCCTACTTACCACAGCAGACGTGTGTGGTGAGTTCATTGATTATTATAAAAATAAATTTACCATGGTGATGCAGTCTCTGGTTTTTCATATTAAGCCAATTTGTTTCTTTGAATTTCTGAGAAATTGTATCATATTTTCTAGTTCCATATATAAGACGGCAATATGAGCTTCGAACCATATATATCCTGTTTGTCTAATGCTAGAAGACACGGGCCATAACTAAAAAGTCACAGTAGTTGAAATGATTAATGACTCGTACAACATATTTTCCAGCAACATGCTCAGAATATGGCGGTATCAGTAAATAAATTCGAAATATAGGAACGGTTTCTTCATGAGGTTCTTCGAATGGCCAGAAAATCTCTGGTCAGATTTCCGAATCGAGCTGCACACCTGAATTCCTTTTGCCTCTCAATCTCAAGATGTGACTATCGATACTGATCTGCATATCCTCTTGAATGGAGTTTTTTTCAATTCGACTCCCAAAGCACATCAATGTTGTTTTTGTTGTGTTGTGGTGCTAAGATATTTTTTTATTAGACTGAGATCATCGTTAATGAGAGTTTGTGCATTCAATAATCGTCAGAATCGAAATTGGGATACCATTGTGTGTCATCAGCAACAGTTTGAATTCCACAGTGTTTAACAGAATTGAGTAAGTCGGCCGTGTAGATGATGAAAATGAGTGGTCCAAGTATAGATCCCTGTGGAACACAAAAAAAAAATATCCAATGAGGAGTATCTGTCATTGATGAAAACTCGTTGTGACCTTCCCAATGAATAAGACCAAAGAAAAACTGCATTATCATCAAAGCCGTGATACTGTGGCCAACGCTGTACCTGTGCTGAAACTCTCTCTGAATCCACACTCTGGTAGTATTTTTTGGATGAGAAGTGATTGAAAATTTGTTTTAAATTATTCTTTCGAAGATCTTGGACATAGAGGGTGAATTACTTATAATTCTGAGTTCAGAAAAGCTGGTAGGGTCGCGTTTCTTGGGAAAAGGTCCACCAACTGCAATTTTCCATTAACTAGGGATGTATGATTATTCCATGCAGCAAATAACTATGTGTGTTGTATAAACATCAATGACTGGTCTATATAGTTTTATCATACAAAATGAGATTTGGTCAACACCAAGAGCTTGGGATTTTATGATGTGAGTAAATTCACGAACTTCCCCAACAGTGTAAATGAAAAGTGAATTTATTTTCAGAGTCAAAGGTATTTTCACTGAATAATTTTATTGTTTCACCAAAATCAGAAGTGACATTTTGGACATATTTGGCAAATGATTGATTTCTTCAGGTCCACAAAATTTCTCTGGTATTTGAATAAAATATATTTTCCCGAATATTGGGGTTGCTCAGGGCATTCCATAGGATTATTTTCAGCACATATTGAGCTGAGATATTTTTTTTTTCATACTCTCGCTGAAAGAAAAGTAATTCTGAAGATCTTTGTATCTCAGCCAATCAGTTTTCATTTTTAATTTTTTTGAATTTTGTAGAACCCTATCCTGCTCCTACATCAATAGGTTCAGGTTGAGGGTCATTCACGGAGCGGGGGGTTTGGCCACACGTGCTACTCTTATTGGTGCGTGTTTGTCGAAGCTGCTGTTTATCAATTTATTCGGAATTTCAAGTTCATCATCTATACTATTTTCTAGGATTATGTCAAACCAGGAAAGTGCTTGGAGATCTAACAGGAAAGTATCAACATAAAAGTTATGAAAGCATCGATAGGTTACATTTTTGGGCTAGGTACACTAGTCTTTGGTTCGAGATGCCATTTGAAGATACTTCGAGCAGGTGAAATTTGTCTTCAGTTGATGACTTGTGGATTCGACGATATTTGTTGTTTTTTTTCTCCCATATCTTGCATTCAAATTGAAATATACTAATTAGTCAATGAATGTTATAAAAGTAGCCTTCTTCACAACAGAAGTTTTTTATTGAAGAACACGGAATATTTAAGATGAGAAAGTACCTGGAATCTCAGACAAAAAAGCGTTTTCACGATTGAAAAATAATGTCGATGATCCACTTCCCACATAAAATGGAGGAGAGAAGGGTAAAAATCCTCTCCTAGTTACCTGGTGCCTTCCGTGATAATTCGAAACGAGTCATCTCATGTGAGTTTTTTTTTCAGTAGTTTTTGTTTGGATGAATTATCGAAACCGCGAGAACACTATCTGTGAAGAACACAGAACCCATTTAGTTTTCCAAATCCGTTTGTGTAACACATTTTTAGTAGATATAATTATTATCAATTCCACTTACCACCATATACTAACGACGGAAACGTGCCTCTCTCATCTGGAGGCAACCATTTCGCAAGTAAGGTGTGAATTGATGGAACAATGAATCCTTGGCAGAGTCCCTGAACAGCTCTACAAATCATAACACCGCATGATCCAAAATGGGCTGCTATTGTTGGTATCAGAAATCCGGTAAGTGAAGATGCCGTCATGGACCCAACCAAAAACCACTTGGGACCATAATGGGTGGCAACCCATCCTGCACCAATTTGTGGCATCACATATCCCCAGAAAAATGATGACATTATAACATTTTTATCGGTCCAGTTATAAGTCTGGAAATGTGAGATAAAAAAAAAAGGTATACAATTCGGCATGAAAATCATTCGCTTAACTTCAATTTCCATAGCTCAGGTCACTGTAGGATTGTTCAGATCAACCAACAAGTGAACACATTTCGTAGATTGGTTATAATTAATATAAGCGATTAATTTTTTCAGTGTTTTTATATTTTGCATCATGTCTATAAGAATGATTCCTGGAACGGTGTTCTTTCAAAATTAATAGCCAGATTGTCGGATTGTAAGTGCATATGAGGAGGACGGAGTACGGAACGACATCCAAAAAAATTTTCAATATCAATCAATTATCCTAATGAAAATTTAATTTTTCACTTTTGATAAATTACATGTATTTAGTGTGTATGTTTAGCATTGGCATAGGACTAGGAAGTTGTTGTTTTCTATGAGATATAATATAAAAATGCTCGATTTTCGTCTAAGTGTTTTATTTTTCGTGCAACACTGGAAAACGGGTTGTAAAGGTCCACTACCTGCATGCCGTTCATACAGCAGACTAGATATTGCGTTGATAAAAAACATCACCTGGGAATGGGATATTTACAATTCTGCCAAGTTGAGCTTGGATCACAACCCATTCATAATATCACTGAGACTGCATCATACTGCGCTCCTGAGTTGCTTGATTCTTCGCTAGGTAGATGAGGTCGTTGCGCGTTACGGTCCCATAATCGAATACGCATCAGAGGACTCCTCCGTCAGCAAAAAATATGATCATAATAATGGTTTCTCTATGTGGATATGAAATATCATCAGAGAACGAAACTGAATTGGAGGAAGGAAGCTTTTTGAGTATATATTCTGGGCAAATCGATGAAACAGTGTTCTGAGGTCAGAATTGAATTTCAGGATGAACGATTCAATAAAACTCTTTGGAATGTACGGCAATTTAGGCTAACGATGGTCTGGATCATAATATTCCATTGGGAAGCCGATTCAGTCGTATATGGGCACACATCATCGATGCCGAAAACAAATCTCCTCAATCATACACCTGCCAATGGGATGAGTTATCCTTCTTCAGTGAATAAACCCATTAGCGCCCAGATACTTTTTTTTTCATATTTTCATTTTTTTTTCAGTAATTTTATTTAGAGATACACAATATAGCTGGAAAGAATATTAAAAACAAATTTGATAATTCAGTTTTTGATATACCTGCTGTTGCCATATGGCACTTGTGATATGCAAAATATTAGAATAGAAAAAGTAGTGGAAAAATGGTAACGAGTCCTTGTTTTGGTTTGAACATTCAAAATACATACTGGTTGAAAAAATATATTTGTAGTCCTGTATATATATATATATATATATATATATATATATATATAAAAATATATATATATATATATATATATATAACAATCAACTAACTTAAATGAAATGGTATAAAACAGTCTATATATAGTGCAACATCACACTTCACACACATGGTTCTTATTATTGATCTGCATGTAGTTGCAGCGCACCTTTTTTTTTATTTCCGTCTGTATGTTCGACGATGTGGTCAGTACGATCGAATTTGATATCATTTGATATTCGACATGTAGAGGGAGATCCTATAGAAGTAGCCCATCTCCCAGGTCCTTTATCCATTTTTATACAATTTAACAACGAATGATCGAGGCCTATTTCGGTCGACTCTAATAACTGTTGCTGGTTTCCAAACTCTATCAAATTGAACCATTATATGATCTACAGTTTCTAAATCAGGTAAGTCCCTCACATTTCTATCAAATATGATTTTTGTCTATATTTATTGTTCACAAAAATTTCATTAATATTTCTATGATAATTCCTAGGTTTCAAAACATTCTCTCTAACAGATACATGACCCTTGAGAGTGCGACCAAACAAAAGATGTGCCGGAGATGGAGTATCACGACTGATAGTTTGTACATGTCTCTCAATAAAACCATTTGATGGCGAAAATGTAGGCGAATTAGTTTTATGAACCACTTCCTACTCTTTAAGAAAATGCTGAAATTTAAAATTTTGGTTGTTTATTATCTAAACATGAATTTTGGGGAATTTATAATATCTAACAATAATAAAAATTATTTTTCTCAGAGATAAAAAAATCAGCATCCACAATATGCCATGGACGGGTGGAAATATCTCTAGTTAACAAAGGTTCTCTCTGATTGCTATTTTGGAATCTCTGACAAGAAGAACCATTTCCTTCTGTCAGATATTTCCTTATACATTAATGGCCAAAAGACCATTTCGCGAGGTCGTGATAACATTTTCTCAGTGCCCATATGAGTGTAATGTATCCTAGCTTTGATATCATCCCTCATAGTTTTCGGAATAACCATCTGATTACCCCCTGAAAATTACCCCTTTTTGTTCACACTCCACTCCAGAAAGGCATTGCCAATTGAATCACCTGATTTTTATCGTGAGGCCACCGATTTTTTATATAATTCATAACTTCTAATAGTTCAATGTCTCTTTCAGTTTCCATTTTCAACACATCAAATTTTTGAGAAATAACACTATTGAATTCAATAATACCAACCTGAGCTTCTGAATCATTTTCAATTATATCAAAATTTGTATCATCATAATGAGCACGCGACAAAGTATCTGCAAAATACAATAATGCACCTGGTGTATATCTAACTTTCAAATCATAAGTTTGTAGGGTAATTCTGAGTCTTCGTCCACGCAAAAGACATTTATTCAGTGGTTTTTGAAATATAGCTTCGAGTGGCTTGTGATCTGTTTCCACTAAAAACGACTTACCATGAAGTAATTGGTGAAATCCGAAAACAATTCCCAACATTTCCTATTCAATCTGTGCATAATTTTGCTGTGTATCTGTTAAACTTTTCGAAGCATATGCAACAGGCATTCCACTTTGGAGTATTACTGCCCCTAGCCTATCTTTTGAACTCTCAATTGACATAACTATCGGTCTATTTTCATCATAATATTTTGGAATAGGTCTTGTCATCAATAGGTTTTTTAAATTCTAAAAATTGTCATGAAGAATGCCATTCCACTCCCATACAACATCTTTTTTCAACAATGCCCTCAAGTTCGATGTGAGTTTGGATAAATTTGGAATAAATTTGGCAACATATGTAACCATTTCTAAAAACCTGCTCAACTCTTTAGTGTTCTTTGGAATATCTATCTGTTTTATGGCTTCAATTCGATCACCATCAACTTATAAACCTTCATCTGTTGAAATGTGTCCCACACACTTAACTTCGTTCACTCTGGACCTACATTTATTTTTATTAAATTTGACGCCCATTTTCATTGCTCTTAAATTTTTTTTTTCCAGAATCTCATTATGTTCCTTCAAGGTTTTTGCGAAAATTATAATAAAGTCAATATATACTTTAACTCCCTTGATGCCTCTAAAAATTTCTGTGAATCTTCTGTGAAAAATTTCCGGAGCATTACATACACCATATGGCAAACGTAAAAACATAAACCTACCGAAAGGTGTTGCAAATGTTGTTAGCTCAGAAGCTTTTCCTGTTAACACAATTTGCCAAAATCCTTTGTTGGCATCGAGGGTTGAAAATACTTTTGCACCACACATCTCTCGTGTAATTTCATCCAAAGTTAGAATTTCATAATGTTCTCTTACCAATGCATCATTTAAATTTTGTTGATATAGACAAATACGGATACTTTTGTCTGGTTTTTCGACAATTACTATTGGATTCACTAATTCAGTGGGTTCCTTTACTGTTGTGATGATATTATCAGATATCATTCTATCTAATTCGGCTTCGAGTTTATCCATGAGATGAAATGGTACTCTACGGTACGGTATAACCTTTGGTTGGTAATCACGTTTCAATTCAATATTCACCGGACTACTCAGAATTTTACTAATGCCTTCAAACAATACTGGATTTTCAGTAAAAACATTTTTACTTTGGATTTGAAATATATTTTTTCGAATAAGGTTTAGCTTTTGTATTCCCAAAACAGGCGGTTATCTTGAAAGATGGAAGATAGTGACTAAAGTTTATCTTTCAGTCGCAGATGATTCCACATGTGATTTTATGAACATTCTGTTCATATTTTCAATCAAATCAATCTATCAGACCCCATGACAGCTTTTAATGTCAGAAAAACACTAATTTCAAAGTGTCTCTCTGAGAATTGTTTCTAACTTTTTTCCATCTTTGCAAAGTGAGATAGCTCCTAGAAATTGTGTTCCCCATTCCTTCCGGTCTTCCTGATGATCGTCGAAGCGTGAAATAGATTTTTGTCGACAAAAATGTATTGAAGACCTAGTGAATGAGATGCCTCTCTTGCGTCAATGTAACAAATGATATCTTATGAGTACTCTTTTTTGGAAAACATTTTTCTCTGCCTCATTCATCTATATGAGTTCTCAATTAGGACTGATATAGAAAATCAAATAACTGAATGAAAATGCAAATTTTCAATTTCAGATTTTTTCTTTTGTGTTAGGGTTCTATCAGAATACCTATCAGATGTAGTTCAATGTCCAGAGTGGCTTAAGCCGGGGAAGTATTTATTTTCTGTTAGACATTCACAAGAAATAACTTCATTTTTATCGTGGATATTTCAATTAACAGAAAAATATTTCCATTCAATATTCAATTGAGAATGTTTACCTTTTCAACTGTGATTAAGGTAATCGAAAACTGACAGATTTGTATTATTCAATTGTTATGCATTGTTTCACCAATTTATTCAATAATTTTTATTCAATAAATCATACTGATAGTTATCATGGACACATATATAGTGAAATATCAAATTTGCACAAAAAACTAGTAAAACTTCAAATCATTTTCAACGAACGTCGATATTCTAGTACGAATCATCAATTATACATTGGAATATTATTATAGTAATATGGCTCCTGAGGTGTATATGAGATACTAGTACTCTTTATGAGGCTGAAATATGGAAAATATGAAAAAAAAAAACAAATTGAGTACGTGGCTGAATTGGTAAATGGGGGGGACCCTAATCGACGAAAATTCACCAAGGAAATCTACGTAAAAGTTCCATTTAACTTTTTGTGTATTGAATTGAGATAGTAATATGATTTCAACTTACTATTATTCACGTTACTGGTTGAAATTGAGTTGAAAAACAGTTCCTGCTTATTAAATTATTTCTCGGGTTTGTATTCATACTATGTTTATAAATTTGAGCGTAACGCACTTTCGACTATTTGTCTGAAAGTGGTGACACAAATTTCAGAATGTAGCAATGCCGACTGCATTGAAAGTTCTATAAATGATTCCAGACGTAGCATTACAGAGAGCGTGAATTATCAAACAACATATACTCACCGGAATTGTACTGTTAGACACCATTGTTTGGTCGGTCATGGCGACTATGGCAATGTTCATGCTAACTTTTATACAGAAGGAGACGATCATTAGGCAGAATAAGAGGAGCATCTGCTCGTGCCTCTTGCCAAATTTCGGTCCTGAAAAATTCACAACAAAGATAAGAAAATTCAACACAACGATTCTGAATCGAAAGCAAAATTATGTATTTTGTTTAGAATCATTTCAGTGTAGTAAAGCGTTTTCCTCCATACGGCCATCCTCAGCATTAATTCTTTATCTACCAATACTGATGATGAAAATCATTAGCTTACTGATAATAATAATAATGATAATAATTCTTCATTCATAGAGTTCATGATGGTGGAAATAATAAGCTGGAATGATTACGTCAATAGTATGAAACGGCGATATCCAGTTTTCCGTATCCGAGGACTTTGGCAAATATTCTTACATCTTACCCTGTAACTAGCTGATAATATGTTCAGAGCATATACATCAGGTATATTCAGACGAGCAATAATTGTAGAATATAAGATGAAATAAAATCATCAGAAAACGAATATACTTCACCACTGCCTGTCTCCTAACGCATCAATCCAAAAAAAAATGCGAATAAACAGGACATGACGATCTCGATGAAGACCGAGAAACTACCTTCAGGAATATATGGAGGCAAATGACTCACAGTAGTTTTTCACAGAATAAGTACAATTTTCAGAGTGATGAGAAGGAATTAGTAGCTGTGTCGTGTCCGGCATTTCAACAGTGATTTGTAATAATTTATTATTGATATATTGGGTTACAAGGGAGCTCTATTGTACTGTTCTCGCGAAGTGCAAATAAACGAAGAAATAGGTTCACTATTTCAGTAACTACGGACCCCAGATCCATAACAATTGATGTCAATTGTGAGGATGTTGGCAATTTTTCGGAAACAATTGATGTTGACTTATATGGAGGCCATAATGGTAATGATGAAGCAGCCAGTAGTTTGCCTAGCAAAAGAAACCACCAATAGAATTGAGGGAGAACGACGACAGAAAAAAAAACAAAAGGGGAATTAACGACAGGGAGGAGAAGGAGATACGACGGCAGATATGGGAACAAGAGGGAGAAACGTCGATAGAGAGAGAAACGAGAGGAGAAAAACCTAAGATAGAAAAACAAGAAGAGGCAGAACGTCCGCAGAAAAACAAGACACGACGAGGAAGAGAGAGGAAGGAACAAAGTATTTCACGATAAGATGTTCTAGAGAACCGAGGGACAGATCGTGCAACTGAAATCAAATGTTGATAGAACCGGTGCGCTACTTGATACGGTGTTGAAAACTATGGAAAAAATTTACAGTGAGATAAGAATGGAAGTTAGTTGGGGAAGTTGCTTCTATATCCAATGATCTCCAGTGGAGGTATGATATATTGATATATAACAATTTTTCCCTCTTATTCGATCAGTCGTAGAAAAATATCTCAGGTTGTTTTCGTATTCGGGTAATTCTTTTGATCAATGTTTATTATTATCAGATCATCCAACACCAGATTTGTCCTCATTACAAACGTAATTTGTATCATTTAGTATATGTTCTGTGCTTTTTTTGACGGGTATTTCCATCAACTGTATCACCCAACCTGTATTGGCATCTTACTTCAGTTAAATTGTTCGGAAGAGTGATAACAGGAATGACCCGTCCTTTTTCATTTTCGGATTTTCATCGTTCCCATTGGTGAATGGCTCACTTGGTTTCCTCAATATTTCATCTAGTTTCCACTTTCGTTTTGAATCACTACCGACTGACCTACGGAATTCGCACTACGTATATGTATATATATATATATATATATAAAGGGTACGTTGTCACCTCAAAAATAGATATACGGTTCACGCTGTGACCTCTTATACGACGCTGTGACCTCAGATAAGTGAGGTGACAACATTCAGCCGTGATTTCGATATAAAATCAACCTAGATGTCACCCTAAGTTAATTAAAGAAATATCATTCTGAGGTCACTTGGTATAGTTTTTCCTACAATTTGTCTGTTTAGTTCGAGCATATATCACCAGCGCTAGTGTCGCCGTACCAAGAAGAGACGGGCACTCCGTTGTGTCCTCAGGCTAATATAACAGTGAGGATAGATATTACAAATACGTTGTCACCTCTGGCTGTTGGCAACGTTGCGTCAATTGATCGTTAATATATTTGCGCACTTTGAATGAATATTATATGTGTGATAAGTGATAAATAATGGCCCATAGGGGCCTATTGATGTTGAATATGTTGAAGGTAAGTAGCCGAATTAAAAACAATCGATCTCTGATTACTGGAATACAAATTATGTTAGGTGGATGAACACCTCTTTACTTGTTGAATGTTTTTAATTTTTTTATGTGGAATTTTCACAGTAGATATGCGGTGATCCAATTTTCACTGGATGTTATTGCGATTTATTCAACCTGTGATGATTTTAGAAGTATTTATTTACTTTCACCTGATCCGATATGTGTAATCAAATCTTAAAAGTTAAATTGATCGATTAACGTGAAATTTGGCACGTGTTTATATCTCCCGTGACAATGTATTATGGAATTTTTGGAATAGGGGGATTTTCGAGGTCGAAGATTGTAAATTCTTTCTCAAAATTCATAGAATTTCAGCTCCGACGATCTATGTGATTATGGTCCGATTCTATTCAAAATTAGTACGTGTGGGTTTTCGGGGTCGGAGATTATGAATTTTCTGACAATGATCACAAATTCAAGATGGCGGGCGAGTTTTCTAATTATGGTACAATTCAATTCAGAATTGGTATGAGGGGATTTTCGGGGTCGGAAATTATGATTTTTTTGTCGAAATTCATAAAATCAAAGTGGCGGCTCCAGACGATCTCTGTGTTAATGGTCCGATTATATTCAAAATTGGTATGTGGTGGTTTTTGAGGTCGGAGATTATGAATTGTTTATCAAAAAATCATAAATTCAAGATGGCGGACGTGTTTTGTGATTATGGTACGATTCTATTCAAAATTGGTATATGGGGGTTTTTGGGGTCGGAGATTAGGAATTTATTGTCAAAATTCATAGATTCGGAATGGCGGCTCCAAGATGGTGGACGAGTTTTGTGATTATGGACCGTTTCTATTCAAAATTGGTATGTAGAGGTTTTTGGGTTCGGAGATTATGAATTCAGTCAAAGATTGTTGATTTTCAAAATTCATGAGTTGAAAATGGCAGCTACAGGATGGCGGACGAGTTAATCTTCAGATGGTCTCCCCATGGAAGAACTCAATAGCTCAGATTTTACAGGAAAGAGGCCTCATAATAACGACGCTTAAAAAAAATGCATTGATCAAGATATAAAAAACCTTTGTGAAGACAGGCTCTTATTCAAATGCACCAAAAAGTAAAAAATCA
>JAFIRS010004170.1:0-75000 GCA_018342105.1 Gonioctena quinquepunctata | reverse complement strand
TATCTGGTCTGGTCAAGCTTTCTATTGAAAGACCGTACAATGAATCAACATTACCAACATGTATTGATTTGAATACGATTTTGTAGTCGACACTCCATTGAAGAACATAATGGAGTATTCCCGTTGCTACCATACCTGAAAGATTTTTGTTTGGTTCAAAAATGGACACCGAATGCAAATGGTCAGCAACTAACTCAAATTTCCTCTTCTTACAGTATCTGGAGAACTTATTCACTCCTCAAAATATTGTGGTTTATCAATCCGACTATAATTCCGTTCTGCCGCACTGGCAGCACTGGGCAAAATGTTGCAGAGTATTGCTCCTATTTCAAATGGACTAGCATCTGAAGCTAGAACCAGTGGAAAAATTGAGATATATGGACACAGTACTTCATTCAATGTTAGTTCCTCCTTGATTAGTTTAAAAACCTCTGTGAAGTCCTTCGACCAGACGAAATCTCTTTCTTTCTGAAGCCATGTGTACAACGGATCCATTTTTATTGCTGAATGTTTGACAAATATTCCATAATAATTGTCCAGACCTCACCAACTGTTCAGTTCCGACACTTTAGATAGTTGCGGTGCATTTGTTACAGCTTTTACCTTCCTTTCCGTTCCGGAAAGACCTTCGGAACCCAAATATTCCATCAAAGTTTTGAAATTCTCAACTTTTTCCTCCCTTATATGTAGGCTAACATTCTGTAATTAATGTTCAAACTTAGCTTCTTGTACTTGAATGTAATTGAAGAAGGCACATACCCCTGGTATATCTGCTAGTGTTTGATATATATCGTTGCCAAATAGATGGTGATACTTTGGTTCCAAACATCATACGGTTCACTTGATAATTTCCTTTAGATGTAGAAATTGCTTGGATTCTTACACTTTCAGATGACATTGGCAAAAGTTAATGAGTTACCTTAATGTCTAATGTGGGAAATATGTTTCCACCATTCATTGCTGTTACGGAAATATCTTCAATGTGTGGTATATGATAATGGTCATCTTTCAGCAAACTATTCATGCTAGATTTGTAATCAGCACATGACCGTATTGAATTATCTCCTTTGATAATTGGTGCAATTGGATTACCCCATTCACTGTACAATTTTTTTGAATAATTTCCAGTTCCTCTAGGCGATCAATCATAGTATTACCTTTTTTTGAGACGATAGTATACTGTCCGAGCTGGTCTTCAAATTGAAGTTGTATTTTCTTTCAATTTCAATTCTGTGACAAAATTATTTATTATTCCGACCTGTTTTTCAAAGACGTCTGAAAATTCATTTTTGAGCTGTTGTAAAGTAAGAATTTAGATAATTTTGAATTCGACACAATATTTGTATATCCAATTTCCCAAATTTCAACCATTCCCGTCCCCACATTGCCTCAACTTTGTCACGGATTATCTAGATATTGACATTTCTTTCCCAATTTCCGTAATTCAATTGCAATTTTGCATATCCCAATTTCTCCATTATATGTTTTGAGTGGCATATTGAATTTTTCCATCGGTTCTTCAAGAAATAATGATTCAAATTGCTATTCGAGCATTGTTGAAACAGCAGCCCCTGTACCCCATCCAGAAAATATCAACTTCTTGTTCAACATAATGTCTACCATGAACTCCTCTGGTGGACATTCATACAAAACTTCGCCATTTGCAATTATTCATGTAGTATTCAGGCCCACAGTAAGATTCATCTTGATTGAAGTTCTGTTGAAATAAGGAGTGTGAACACTATTCCTAACAATTAATTCCTTTGATTCATCTTCAGGAATTGTCCTTCCATGCATTCTACTTGTATGTCTCTGCTTCCCATATGCACTATAAATACTATTGATGTATTTGCAAGCATTGGCTTTATGTCTATTAACACTACATCGGTAACAATATAATGTAGAAGAGGGGTACTTCCGTTTAAATCTACTCCAGAGATGAATTTGTCCAACTGAAGATAGAAATTGAGTGTTGTGAATTTCTTTAGATTCTTTTTCAGCTTTTTCCATTGAAATGGCAAGATGAATTCAATGCTTTGAAGTATTACAGACCGCTTTCAGTTGAATCAGTCGTTCCAACAATCACGTAATCCACTGATGAATTGTTGTCGAAAATGTTCATCAATAATTGAAACTTTGAACGATGCACAATAGATCTGCCAATATTTACTCAATCTCCTATGGTCGGTCAGAAAATCTGCTACACATACTCCTTCTTTTTGAATTCTCCTGGAAAATTTATTTTGTTCTGCAATTCCACTAGGAATGGGGTCAAAGGAATTTTTCAAAATGGTTATCAATTCTTTATAGGTTCAGTGTTGGGTTTGTTTGGAATTTTTACTTTCGGTTGTTGCATCATTACACGTCAAAGTTTCTCTCTGTTGATAGAAATAAACATTTCCGAACGATTGGATAAACCTCGAAGAGTTAACTTTTACATTACTGCACTCCAATATCCCTAATTTTGTATATATAAATATATATTGTGTTATCTAACAAGAAATATGCCGTCAGCGTATTTTACCGCCCTCTCTCTTCCTCCACTAAAGAGTTCCTAGGTGAATTTGAATCCTCCGTCAGCTTCATTGTACCGGATTTTTATGACATTATGATTACGGGTGATTTGAATATTGATAAGTTTGACACGCATATCTATTTCTCTGGACCTATTCTCTTCGGCCCATCCTCTACCAGAATCATCGACATCCCAGTTGAAACTCAGTTATTGACGTGTCACATATCCCTGGCCACTGTTTGGTCACATGCTCCTTTGGACCACTAACGTCAATAAATAAACCCTCTTTATACACTTTTCGCGATTTCAAAACACTCGACCTAAATCACTACTCAATCCACACGCATCCGTAAGCGGGAAATTTCTCATTTACTCTAACATCTGAAACCAAAATATACAAAACTCTCCTGTCTATCAAATCAAAAGCCACCGGGGGTTCATCAAATGAACATAATAATGTTGATGCATTGCTCTCCTGTAATTTTTCCAGTCATCAGCCATATTTTCAACTTGTGTTCGAGTATAACTTGTTTCCTTCCATTTGGTCATTCATTCATTCATTCATTCTGCCACTTTCCAAAGTACCAAATCCAGAGCACTTGAAATCACTACGTCATATCAGCATTCCATGCTGGCTTGCGCAGGTAATTGAAAAACTTATTTTCTACCAAATGCATATGCACATGGAAGCGTATAGTATCGTATCATCCTGTCAATCTGGCTCCAGCTCTCAGCACAGCTGCTGCTACCATTATTAAGGTCACGAATGCCATTATTAACTGACAGCTTTGATCATTCTCAATTATACCAAAGCCTTTCACACAATTGAAAACTAGTTTCTGCTAGCTACACTAGATTTTATTGGATTCTCTAACAGTGCTGTATTACTCATACACCATTCACACGATAGAATGCAATCCAGTTTGTTTTAAAGAGATATTTCTGAATTTTTTGTTGTGAAAAATGGTATCCCCCAAGGTTAATTTTCCCCGACGATATAATTATTCTCTTTTTCAGAAGTAAGACTTTTTGGAAGCCAACGCTCAACTGAACTCTGATTTATAGTCAATAATATCAATTTGAGGGAAGTTTTGTCTTTCATAAATCCTAGCAGAGCGAATCTGTGGTAATATTATTCGGTGGCGTGGAATCGTTGCATTGAAGCCTTGAACATCATAATTAGAGATGTGCTAATATCTCTTTCTGAAAGTACCAAAAACCTAGGCATTATCCTGCACTGCTCCCTGAATTTCATCATTTAAACCTCGTTATAAGGCAAGCTTTCTGCAACTCAAAATAATTTCTGCAAACAGAAAAATTCTCGATTAACGCAGCAAAATAGCTTCCTGTGAATCTTTGGCCCTTTCGCATCTGAACTATGGTAACAATATTTTTCATGGTCCTGCTATCTCAAAAATAGTTGTGCAACGCTTAAATATAGTCCAGAAATCCTGCTTTCGTCTAATTTTTGGACTGGGCAGGCGAGCGTATATCTCTGATCTTTTGCACGGAATATGTTGGCTCAACATCGATAGTAGGAAGATATTGCATGCCTGCACCCTTTCTCATAAAGTTGTACCAACCCGAAAACCAACATACCTTTACCAAAAGATCACCATCCGCATGATGTTTACAATGTCAACGTGAGGTTTGAATTTCGGCTCATATCACCTTGTCACACCTCTGCCCAATATCGATCCACTTTTTCATAAATGATCGCTGAACTCTATAATTGGATCCCCGGAGACCTGGAGAGATTGAACATATTTGGATTCAAAAAACGCATGAAAAATCTGCTTTGTCCATGCGATTTGAACTTCTGACTGGCCAAACTCCTGATTTGAGTAACCTATACATTATTTAATTATTCTCGTCAACTTTCTGTGTCGTATTACTATGGTCCTTCACTGCCATGCACTTACTGAAAGTCAAAACGTAATTGACGGATTTTTTTTTGTTAAACGTTCATTTTGCATTATTATACTGTTATTTAACTATTCTCTATTTCTCTTATTTTCATATTGTTTTATATCTTTCTTTATATTTTCATATTTTGTTTTCTCTCTGCCTCATGGTAGAAATGTATCTATTATTGACAATACTCTCGTTCCTCTATCCTACCAATAAAAGCGTTTATTAATATTATAAGGCTAGATGCATACATGAGTTATAGAAAGGTACCTAACGTAACGCTACCATCAGTCGTATTTTTTTTTGTTGGCGATGGAGTTCAAAAAAAATAAATGCGATTTTTGCGTACATTGTTTACAAAAAAATGGTTTGAGGAGAAGATACATTACTGGGTACATCCTTACATCGATAAAAGGCTAACGAGAGGTGGTTTTATTACTTTGTTTTTGGATTTACGTGAAAATCCTGATAAGTTTTTCGACTACTTCCGTATCTTTTCTCAGTTCGATCGTGGTTATTATCCTTGGCTATATTCCATATTTCGGAATGGAGTTGAACTCCAGCGATAAACAGCTCCATATCTCTCCCATCTTCATCGAATTGAATGTTTTTCGTTGCCATTTTTGCTATTTTCTTTCAGGGAAATGATTTTGAAAACAATTTTACCGTGCGTGAAAAAACGCATGTGTGTCTCACACGATTGATGACAAAGTACTCTTTGCCAGAATGACGGTTGGTGGGAACGTACGGACAAAACTGCACGCACGTGGACGTACGTCGCCGTAACGTCAACGCAACGTCGTGTGCACCGTTTCATGCTTCTACTAGTATTTTTGATCACACGTGCTGCGCCAAACGTTGAAAATACGCATGTGTGCATCTAGCCTCATCACCATTATTATACAGTTTGAAAATATAACCCCCTTCTTGCACCCCCTCTGAATTATGAACACCCCCTCAGAAATTTTAAATGAGAAGGGGGGTCTTGTGGCACCTTGTTCGAAAGGAATTTTCATTTTCTGTTCAGCGACATTCAGTTCTTCAAATTTGGTGCAATCATAACTGAGAAAATTTATTTTGAAAATGTAAAATTTTTATATGAAGGAAATAATGTCACACAATGTTCAGGAAGTATTTTT
Organism: Gonioctena quinquepunctata; assembly: GCA_018342105.1. Lineage (NCBI taxonomy): Eukaryota > Metazoa > Arthropoda > Insecta > Coleoptera > Chrysomelidae > Gonioctena > Gonioctena quinquepunctata. The sequence continues at coordinate 69,435 of JAFIRS010004170.1, read as the reverse complement.
CAATTCACCTCACAGATGAATTGGATGTTCAAAATGACCACAATGAGCAAGTTGATCCTGAAATTCCCGAGAAACATTTTGTAGGACCTCAGGGGTTATGTTGTTAATTTCTTGCGTTATCCTAACTTTCAAATCTGCAATATTGTCTGGTCTTTTTGAATATACTCTTGATTTTGAATAACCTCATGGAAAGAGGTCGAGAGAAGTCAAATCAGGAGATCTAGGCGGCCATCCAATCGTTCCACGTCTTCCAATCCACCTATTGGGAAAAACTTAGTTAAAATAATCTCTGACAATACGTTTGTAATGCGGTGGAGCTCCGTCTTGTTGAAACCAAATTGACATCAGGAAAAAGTTCATCCAAAAATCTAGATAAACCTCACCACTAACTGTGCCATTATAAAAATGAGGGTCAATAATTTTGTTGCTAATGATACCAGCCCAATTTTAACCTTTTTAGGATATTGTGTGTGAGCCTCACACATTCAAAAAGGATTTTCTCTGCTCCATTAGCTACAGTTTTGTCTATTAACCGTTCCATTCGAATGAAGAGTAGCTTCATCAGAAAAAACAATTTTGTTTATGAACTGCAAATCTGCTCCCAATATGACCATCATCAGTTCACAAAATTGTTGGCTTCTATCAGGATCATTCTCATTCAACCTCTTTCTATAATGCTAACTGTAGACTGTGCGAAGTGTTGAGCAGGGAATTTTTTATTAAACATTCCACAAACTTCCTTTCGAGTTCTTGTTTTATTACCGCATCCAATCATAATTGGAATGTTTTGGTTTCGGATAAATGAGCCATAGTTAAATCAAATCTACATACAAATATTTTTCAATGAGCTGAATTGTGTGAGCAACATTACATTATTTATGTAGGTTTTGTGATAAAAAATAGATAAGAAAACACCTGATTATTTCTTATGGGGTTATTTAAAATCGAAAGCATATTCCAATAGACCAGATAATTCAGAGGGGGTTCGAGAAGGGCGTGATATTTACATACTGGGATTGTCAAATTTACAGAAATCGACCTGTTTCAGGTTTTTTAAAACAAATTCATTATTACGCTAAAAATGAATTTGTTTAATACCTATGGACCGCAAGGTATATATATATATATATATATATATATATATATATACATATATATAGTTGGATAGGATAGTTGCCACACTTTTTAAAAAGCTAATTTGAAAAATATGTACCAATACATTTTTTATTCAAAGTGTATTCTCAAACATAGTTCATTAATCTTCTAACATACTCTATCTATAAAAAAATTATAAATATTATAAATTTTGAGTAAATCCAGTTTAATATGACCTCTAAAAAAGAGGACAGTTGCCAACTATAGCGGATACTAGCCTAACGTTAAAAATGGTTGGGGGGATTCTTGCCCAATGTGAGGATAGATGCCCGTCTGTTTTTTTCTAATAAAAATGAACTTATATTAATTCAAATAATCAGTTTTTATTGTTAAATACAATATTTTATTGAGTATTAATCAAAGTTAAATTATAATTATAAAATTATAACATTTAGTGAACATGTAATTTTTTAATTAAGTATTAGTATTTATCTTAAATATTTAAAATATGGTAATCAACTTTGGAATTAGCATTGATTATCACCAGAAGTGGAACTTTTCAACTTGCCACATCTCATGCAATGGTTTTTGAGTGTTGAACAATTTTCATGCAACCACATTCGACACATCTGACATTCAATCCAATCTGATTTCGATTTAGTTGAATTATAATTTTCAGAACATTCTACACAATTATCATGAACTGAAACATTTTTCTTGGTATTTTCTATTTTTGAATTAATATTTTTTGCTTTTAATATATTTTCAGTGTCTCCAATAGATAATTTGTTTTTTTTGCCTTTGATTAGTAGCCCTTTAGTTGCTTTTCCTTCAGATATTTTTGAACTTATAACATTTTTTTCATTTTCACTGCTAGAACTGTAGAAACGAGTTTTTCTTTTCCTTAGAGCCCTTCCTTCAGTCAGTTCAATAAAATCTGTGCTATTTGATTCTGATTCACTGCTAGTAATATCTCTATATTGTTTTCATTTTTTATTTTTTTGTAGTCGCCCTTCTTTCTCCGTAATCTCTTCTTTGCTACCAACCATGTTTTCTGCGGTCTGCTACCCCAAGGAAGTATCGAATGCAGATGATTCTTTATAGACAATATGAGGAATCGAAGGTAGTGATCCGGTTACAGCGATAGGGACTCATAGAGTCATATCTTGGGTTGATATATACTTATTCAGTTCTTAAATCTTACAAAAAGCAAAAACTTTTTTTCGGTTTGGTATGAGGTCTCGAGTTGTTGGTTGAAGCCTGCATTCACTAATTCACTCAACAAAATCCATTTCCATTCTAACCACCGCAAAAACAAACCGGCAATGCGTCTGATCTCACTCTAATTTTTTTCACCTGCTCAACTATCAATATTCCCATATAAGTAAATGATTTTCTAGAAAACTAATGTAATTTATCCACTCCATAGCAATCAGTGGATCATATGGGCCGTGAAGCAAATGATGTTGAATGATGGAATGAGAGACATGCATATGACATGACGTTGTGATGCGGGTAATGCAAAGAATCACTTGTATCGCTAGTCTGGATCGCTATGATAATGATAACCGCATACTATCGTGAATCGAGTATTCTACCCTACTAATTCACCTATTTGTTGAGAAGTCACCATCCTTTCAATAAATGGATGAATTGAGCGCATAGATTGATCGATTGAATGGAAACCCTAAACAACTCCATAACGTATTTTATTCCTAAAAAACTATCCATCAAACGACAATCAAACCACTATACCCTTCCAATGAAAATTAATATTTACGCTTTCATAATACCTATTCTTATCATGTCACATTGCTATTCTTAGATATATCAAATGGTATTATCATCAGTGTTTATATTGCTTATATTTCAAATTCTCAACTTTCTGATTGTTATCTGGTTTATTTATAGTTTCAGTGAAATTGCAGATTTTATTTTCGACCAGTAAATAGAGAAATATATAAAATTACAAGTCTTGACTGACTGACTGATTCATCCACACCCAGACCAAAACAACTGAAATTTTGATAGCTCATTCCTATAGTCATAAAGTTAACTACTAAGGAAGGTGTTTTGTATATATATGTATATATATGTATATATATATATATATATGTATATATATATATATATATATTTATATATATTTATATATATATATATGTGGTGTTTAGGAAACACAAAAAACCAATTTTATGTTTTCTTTGAGGTTGCAGGCAATTGGAAATGGCCATTGTAAAGAAGACTCTTTGTTAAATTGTAGAGCTATCGAAAACTTTCATTTCATTATCAAGACAGTAACTGTAGGTTGCTAACAGGGAACTATTGGTGAACATCATAAATAAAATCTCAAATATCAAATTGTGAAAAACATCTTGAACTAATTGGAAAATAACATGTTAACTATGCAAATTTGAGTCGAAATTGATGGAAATAAACACGTGGTGATCTCTGCCTTGGGCCATCGATGACTACCCTTCTGCTATATGTATATATATATATATATATATATATATATATATATATTTACTTTTTTGGAGACTGGACACCGATTGCATTTATGTCTCCCAGAAAGACAGACATACCAAAATGCCTTCACTTTCTCTGAAACCTGTTTCGTAGCACGTCTGAGCTTATCAATAATTTGCATTGAATGAGGAGGGTTTTCCACAATAAACAAAGCGACTGATAAGTATTGAATTAGCTGGTATATTCCATCCTGGGTTACGGCTTTTTCACAACAGTTTTTAGATACAAATAGTTTTGCTCAAATATAGATATCGGTCTGTCGACATTCAAATAGGGGTATAATATATAATCCTATTGAAGTGGAATTTTGTATCTAACTCAATCCTGGATAACTAGGTTGTGCGTAACTTGGTATTACTTCAACGTTATACAAAAATCAATTTATCCCCTGATACGGTTAGTCGACCGACTCAGGAAGTGATCTTTCGAGTTTGTGGTATTAATTTTATTTCCAAGAAAAATTCAATACCACGTTCATGTGGGCATTTCTCGGAGTTTCACGTTCGCAATAATCCTAGGTATGATACTGTACTCCGATCTCTGAAGGGGTACTACTAAATACTTTCCTCAACAATGTTTGAATTTTTTTTACAGTAGGTGATTTTCCTGAACTCAAACAATGTTGAATACTGGGCGTGGATACAGACGATCAAGCATCACAGTGATTTTCGCAAAATAACATAACTATCATCCCCTCAATGGAGCAACAAAACGCATGATTACAAAATCACCTTCACAAATCATGAAAAAAATATTATCCTGAAAAATTCCGAACTGGGTCTATGGATTGTGAAACCCGTAACTTCTGCTCTGTACGTATTTTTTTGGATAATTATAATTCGTTTTATATCTCGCGGCCGTTGTTCGGAATTGGTCATGCCCTGAATTCGAACATAAAAAAAAAGTTATCATGTGATTATGTTCTAATTTCATCTTGCCTTTCATAGGTTTCAAATCTATGACAATATTGGGAGTAAGGCGCTCTTTTGTTCCTTCTAGGTTAAGAACGCCGCACTATTTGTTCGTTTAACTGAAACTGGAAAGGCAATCTGAATGATTATTCAGTGCCCGTTACTTCAACAAAAATCCTCTGGTGCCTTTCGACCTTTTTATAAGAGGTAGAGAAACATAGTTATGTTTTGTTCCTGATTTTCAACGGAATTTCCGTAGCTTTGAGTATGTATATTCATTTTCTAAAATAGGAATGAGTTTTATTGCCAGACCGGAATCAATCGTAACCCCAAATGGTCAGGGGCCAGATTACATATCGAGTTAGCTATCACGAACATATCAACATTTGAAAAAACTGTTTTTCTACGTTTTCTCGAATTTCTTGTTAGTGAGTATATCCGAAATGGTACCAGTTATTTTCTGTTACCTGGCAGCAACTGAGTGCAAAGATATATATTTTCTTTTTCTTCCAAAATGTTATAAAAAAAGGACATTTCTGATCGATTTTTGGAAAAATATATTTTCCTCCTAGCTCATGCCAGCGGCTTTGCCCACATGGATTGTGAGGAAGCCATATATTTCCATATCCACTATGGAGTTGAATTTTCCAAAACCCTGGAATAATTCAAAATCTAACGGTACTCGCGTACATATTGCCCCCTCTACAACGCGTTCCTTAGTGGTTACCCATGTCATTATAGGACTAAGCAATCAAAATTTCAGCTTATTTTATCTGAACGTGGATGAATCAGTCAGTCAGGACTTGTAATTTTTCAATTCCCAAAATGTCAATGAATCTATTAGCAAACCAGATAACAATGAAAGAGTTGAAAAATCAAAATACTAGCAATATATAGTGTGGTCTACTTGTCGTTTGATGGATAGTGTTTCAGGAATAGAAAACGTTATGGAGTTGTTCAGGGTTTCCATTCAATCGACCAATCTATGCACTCAATTAATTCATTAAATGAAAGAATGGAGACTTCTCAACAAATAGGTAGATTATTAGCGTTGAATATTCTATTCACAATAGTATACGGTTAGTATTATCATGGCGATCCAGACTTGCGATACAAGTGATTCTCTGCATTACCCACTCTGCATTACAACGTCATGTCATATGCATGTCTCTCATTGCATCATTAAACATCACGGCCTATATGATCCACTGATTGCTATGGAGTGAATAAATTACATGAGTTTTCTAGAAAATCAGTTACAAATATGAGAATGTTGATAGTTGAGCTGGTGAAAAAAATTAAAATGAGATCAGATACATTGCCGGTTTGTTCTTGCGGTGGTTAGAATAGAAATGCATTTTGTTGAGTGAATGAGTGAATGCAGGCTATAACCAACAATTATTCCATCGAGACCTCAAACCAAACCGAAGAAAATTTGCATTTTGTGAGAATCAAGAACTGAATGAGTGTAAATCAACCCGAAATATAACTCTATGAGTCCCTACCACTGAAACTGAGTTAGTACCTTCAATTCCTCATATTGTCTATAAAGAATCATCCACATTCGATACTTCCTCAGGGTCGCGGACCGCAGAAAACATAGTTGAAATGGGTTATTTCGAAGCTCATAATACTGATGGAAGACCCGATCAGAAAAGATCACGCACAATGGAAAGTTCGTTTTGCCGCACCACGTGGTAATCAAAGTACAGTTGAAAATTTGCCAAAATCCAGCACATAATTCTCGATAAATTATTGCGCGGCTCACTATACGAAGATTGAGCGTGGAAAAGCAACCCATCTGCCCATCTCTACATCTACTCGTCCGTCTTATACAACACAGTTCGTTTCGAACCGTGTGCAACCTTTTGAGCCTAGGAGACTATCACATTCAAATACAATGTGCGAGTGAAGTAAATATTCCCATTCTATCAATTTCAGCCCATTAGAGGGCCATAAAAAGACTCGAAAGAGGTTCTGATGAAAAACTCATTTTCTCGCTCATCTCATCCGATCTGAAGCCATGCCACGTTGAGCGTGGTCAGTACTTGGAAGAATGACCGACAGTTTCGGAATAACACGTGCCTTTGTTATCAGTGTAGCAGAAATAAACACAAAATATGATTGTGGTCATCTGAATGATGCGAATCGTCTCCAATTTCGAAACACAGTGCTTGTGGTTTTCTGCAAGAAGCATATGATACTTGGTTATCACTGAAAGTGTTTTTAATGAGATTGTGACTTATTTGAATATCAATCCATAGTACTTGTCGGTTCCTGAATGAAGCAGAGGCCACCAAAGTTCATGTCGCTTGGTCACCAACGCCTATTTCTAAAAATTATTGCTGCTGCTGAGAGTGGAACTCGCTATAAATTCCAGTCATAACTTGTGCCGTTTTCTGTACGAATCGGAACCGAATGGAGGGAAGATACGAGACAAGACAAAAATAATGAAATTCTTTGGTAAAATCCCTGCGCTCCGATCCGAAGTTTTGAATATGAATTATTCCTTTCATCCCGTCGAATCATTCCATATATAGTGACATGTTCAATATATATTCGATTTACCGATTGAAATTGCAGGTAATATCTCCATGTTGTCCTCCAAATGGATCCCAATATCGTTAATTACTTTCTTCGCCGTATTTTACGAAATATACTAATTGAACGATATCATTCAGGTAGTACCCCCTCCCAGTTCTCGGGCATGGTATTTGAATATAATCTTGATAATCATAGAAAATAATGAAAAATGGCTCGCACAACTGAATGATACAGGATGTATTTTCGTATCTCCTTTGTACTATAGTTGAACTCATGGAAATACCGAAATTGGTATACAGTTGGTTCAGCGAAGTTCTCGCAGTCACTGTGTGATCTGTCCATTTCTTCGAAGTGATACCTCATAGGACAATATCCAGGAAGCAGTCTCGTTACCAGTTCCAATTCTTCATTCTCCAATTCGAGAAGCTGTTCAGCATTTCTTGGATATGGGCGCAGTAGCCTTTTTGCTTGTCTTTGTCTTGAAATTTCATTCCAGTGGTTTCTAATTTGGACAATTTCCCATCGCCGAAACTCTCCCTCAATGTGGGCTTCGGAGAGACCACAGAGAGATTCTGACCAGAAAATTGAGTGTTTTCTCCTTCCTTGGCAAGGGTGCTCGCTTCTTCATTGCCTCTGATTTCCTTGTGACCTCGCACCCACATCAGGGTAACCTGATTGTTTGTAGCCAGTTGTCTGAGGGAGAGTTTGCAGTGCTGACTTAAGAGCTTTCAATGCTGCTTGGCTATCTTATAGAGTATAGATCTTTTCCGCCTGGAGCCTCTTGCAAAGCATTCTTGGGCGCAAATTTCTATAGCTTGGGGTTCTGCTTGAAAAATTGTTGGGAATCTGAGAGCCTATGGGAGAGCCCAAGGAATCTGAGAGCCTTTAACTAGGGCCGGTTACTCCCACTCCAGCTCTTTCGTCCATCTTGGAACCATCAGTGTACCATAATGATGCAGTACTTTATAGTGGAGGCCTGTTTGTTGTGGATCTATGATGGTTGTTTTCAACCACTTCATAGTTCACTCCAAAGTCGTGCCTAGCTGGCATGATATCTGAAGGCTTGTACCTGAATTCTAGGAAAATATTTTCCAGAATCTTCAGATGTTCAATCAGATTTCCACCCTTCAAGTTTGATGCCTGGTGCAGTCTCAAGGCACTCACTGTCGCTTCCTCTTTCACACACGAGTGCAGTGGCGGTGGGTTCAGCATCACCTCTAGTGCTGCAGTAGGCATATGAATTTTGGCCCTGTGATTTCCAGATAGGCTAACCGCTGCACTTTCTGCAGCTTGATTTTTCCCTAGTATTGTTGGATTTTTGGCCACAATACTAATGATGCATAGGTGACCATTGGTTCGATGATTGTTTGGTATGACCAATATATTATTTTTGGCATCAAACTCCATGTGTTACCAAATACTCTGCGGCACGTCCAGGTTGCCGCTGTAGCGATTATAATGCCGAGCTTTGGTCGATTATAATGCCCAGGTATATGACTTCTTTGGAAAAAGTTGGCTGAATTCCATTCTGGGTAGGGGCTTTCAGTTCGTACTTTCGCCTCTTCGTGAATATTTTGCTAGGATTCACATTGAGTCCCTGCTTTGCGCATCCGATTCTGATTATATTTGGGGCTGTCTGCATGCGATTGAATTTCATAGCGTCATGTTAGCCCCTTGATAGTGACGACCAGGTTATCAGCGTAACCTTGAGTCGTGATTTTAGAGTCATTTAGCTTCAGTATCCACAGTCAGTGACCATAGCGAATGGGAACAACCTTTTCCCGCTGTCATTCTGAGCGTTTTCTCCCCAAGTGAAGCCACAATGATTCTGTTTCCCAGTATTGCATGTATCCATCTGATCAGTGAGGTGTTTATATTCGTTCAATCCAGTGATCTTATGATGGAGTCATGTAAGGTGTTATCGAGTGCACCGTCTATATCTATGAATTCACATAGAGCTCTCTCTTTGGCATGGTATGTCTTTTCGAAGCTTCCAACTGAGCATTGTACAGCATTATTCGTTGAATTGCCTTCTTGCTAGGCGAACTGTTTTTTCATGCAGCGGTCTGTCCAAGATGATTTCACTTCTTATATAACAGTTCATAATTTTCTCTATGGTTTTCAGGAGAAGAGAGATGAGACTGATGGGGCGAAAAGACTTTGACTAGTCTGCCGAATATTTCCCAGTCTTTATTATAAACACCACTTTAGCCTCTCTCCAGGCTTCCGTTATGTGACCGAAAATGAAACCGGCCATGAACAGCCTTTTCAAGTAGGGCTCTATTATCTCAAGGTCATTTTGTAGTCAGCCGGGAAATATTCTAACTTTTCCGGCCGATTGAAAAGGTTTGAAGCTTTTAACGGCTCATTTGATCTTTTGGTTGGTGGAGATTTCCTCTGCTGGGCTCCTGTCTATTGGAGTTTGAGACAACCATTTCCAACTGAGCACTTTGCAGTTCTTTTCCAACGACACATTCAAGCAAACCAACACAAAAGTCGCAATAAAAATACATATGAACCTGGGATTTGGAACTATTATATGCCTGGTTGACGATGCGATATATTCAAAACATCTACTAGAAGAATACCAAAATTCAGAATACGATAACGATTCTTCTGCCACTGGCGCTGGAATGAAATATTCTGCCGTGAAATCCGTAACGAGGATTCAACTGGCATGTTGCCAAGCCCACCAATATAATTACAAACCTCTAGGTTCATTTCGTTCACCTTTGTTGGATCTCATAATGATGGATATAACAACGTTGGATTTTATTTTCAAATAATGTTATCTCGGAATAACTATTTTCGGATTCATTTCTTTTTGATTGATTCCCAAACCGAATGATAATTGATACATTGAGGCAGCTACAATATGGAGTACGTAACTTTATCGGAAACAGTGCGGAAGAGTAGAACTATAGTCTTTGACAGTGTCCGAGGGCCAGTTCTCCGGGTATTGTCTCGTGGTAGAAACTAGTTTCGACAATAATTACTCATTTGCACAGACTGGGAGACTCGAAAAAATATCCACTTTAATGCATGGTGGCTCTTCTATTGGATTGGTTTCACAAGCCATATTGGTCGCCAACGTTAATTTGTTTTTTTGTTGTTGTGTTGTTCCCTGCTCAATATAGATTTTGAATAATTGATGGCAAAGTTTTGAATTCTGCCATTTCTTATTTTAGGCAGATGTCAATTTGAGAAATGTTTTTGACTGTTCTGTGTACAGTTTTTAGAGGGCTTCCAAATGACATATTGCAAGTCGAATTCCGTGCGCTATAGTTTTTATCCTTTTTCAATAGTGACACTACTATTTGATAGGTGACAACCAAAAACTAATGGTCGCATTCGGAACTGGAACTGTATCTTCGTACTAAATTTCAGCTCGATTGGTCGAAAGATTCGGCAGTTGATGCGGAAGATTACAGATAGACAGACATATAGACTTCACTCCGTAAATGGTCTCAATCTTCTCGGGGGACCTCAAAACAGATATTTCCGGCAATATCTCGATTATTATTTTTTTCGCACGATAAAATTACTTGACCACTGGGGAGGGGGGGCGGTCAAGTAACAGAAAAAAAGCAAATAGTTACATACCATGACTCCTTTTCTCCTCAAAATCCAGAAACTTTTTCTCTTCTGGATTCACATTGCCAATATCGACGGATTTTTTTTGTTTGTCGAAATGGGCTCGATTTATAGTCCCCATATTATTTACCCTATATCACAGGAATAAACTTCATTCACTGATGGGTTTGCAGAATGATAAAGCCAAGTTTTCGAACTCATTCGATTCACGAAATTGTTGAAAGATCTTATCATTGCATATATAAAGAGGAATTATATTGTTCTATTGTAGATGCAAACCTGATCAAATAGAGTTATGCGTTTATTAATTTGCTATTGTCGACGAATGGAAAATTGTTGATTTTATAAAGAAAACAAATTGAAATCCCAATGCATATATCATTCAGGGAGCGATATGACATAGTTCAGAGGTATGGTATATAAGTAAAAAAATGCAGAAGGCACTGGGAAAAAACAACTGGAGAAAAAAAATATGGAAAAAGTCATAAATAGAATGGCAGGAATCAATGTTTGTATACGAAATGCTATGAATGATTTTTTTCCATCGTGAATTTAGGCACTAGGAATCAGAATCAGGAATTTCGTGAAAATATTGACGCTCAAGAATATTCTCCGTTCGGGGAATGATTCAATCATATATTTATTAATTTTCTTCAAATAATAACAAAAACCGTGATTGATCTATTGGTACTTGATTTACAAACATTATCTGACCATAATTGTGAATAAATACCTGTTAAAAAATACAAATAATCAAATCCACTCCAAGGAGTCCGCGGAAAAAACTGAATATCAGTTTGAAGATGATGAATGCTATAATGCCATTTGAAGTGAGTGATGTGACAAAGCAGAAGTCTTTCAAATAATAGCAGTGATTTTGTCAAAGATGTTACCACTTTCAAATTCGAAAAACTCTGGTAGAGTTTCATGAGCTCTATAACTTTATTCACAAAGTTTCTCCCGAAGATATACACACAAATGAAAAATAGCTGTAAATTACGATTCATGAGAATAAAAAATGTTTGTTGCTCCTTTCATTTGAGGTTCATTCGCTCATAACAATCAAATTTTATTCGAGTTTCCATCGCCGACAAACAGAACAACATTGCTATTCAATAAATTTTTGTATTTAAAGTTAAAGTATATAGGGTGATTCAAAAGTACTTTGATAAACTTCAGGAGGTGATTTCTCACAATATTCTGATATGACTTGTCCACATAAATATATATCCGGAAACGCTTCGTTTCCAAGATACAGGGTGTTTTTTCCCGTTTCTTTTTATAATTACTTTCGGAATACTGACCTCAATTAACCCTAAATCAATCGCGCTTTCTTTTATTACATCATCAGTCGCGCTGCGGTCATTTCCCCGCGCAATATTTTTTTAAATTATTTTTTGTTATTTTATTTTGTAGTCCAATGTATTGATGGTTACTACTAATGGCACAAAAATGTGAAACGAAAAATAGTTCATGAATACTAATATTAACAAAATACGAAAATTTTTGCTTTATCGGTCGCACTTCGGTCATAAAGACCGCATCATGTCTAACGAAAGTCTGCAGATGTAGATGACAGAATTTTACACATCCTTTTATATATATATATATATATATATATATATATATAAATATATATTATATGCCTAGGATGTAAAATAGAACAACATACTTTACATACAGAATTTAATCAAATCCTGAGTAACACTCACAGAAACATATTTCATTACTATATGAATAATTCGAAAGTAATTTTTTGTATCTTGCATACAAAATATTTAAAATATATGAAACATAATAAAAGCAAATACTAAACATATCTAGGTTAGAACTATAAAATTATTTTACGCTGTATCACCAGATAAGACATTTTGCGACCCAATATTCTACAAGTCTCAACTAACACAAAAATAATATTTCGAAATAGGGAAATAATGAACGCAACAATTATTATTCAGACTCCACATCAGCATTCTGACGAAAACAGTTGTAGCAAGTTTTCACTGTATGCTCTAAGCAAAGCGGTTTGCGACAAGTGTGGCAAGAGCTTGATGACTTTCTGTTCTTCTTGCTTGAACAAAACTAACATCTGCCTGGCGTATTTCTAACTGGACCTAGTGAGCTTTCTTTCCTGATTTCAGCTATTCTGCAAGCAGCTGCTCGCATGTCTTCTGCAACACGTTTCTCTTGAAGACGCTGCAAAATATAGTCTTTAGTTAGAGACGAATAGAGATTTTTAAGGCAATTTTGCCGTGTTATGATGGCTTTTGTATTCTGTTCTTAAGTTATCTTGCTGTTTATGCTAGCCATATCAGGTTGAGTAAGTGACCATCTTGCACTTTCTCTGGATACAGAGTGAATTCCTTTCATTTGGTCAACAACTTCAACTCCATCATTCGTAGCATTGTAATATGTAATTATGTTGGGTTTTTGCTTGTCACCTGTACTCTGATTCCTTTCGTTCGTGTGGTGAAGTGTTGAAAGCAATATCACGGTTTTACCATCTTTTGGTACATAACAGACAATTGTTTGATCTTTAGTGAATTCAAATAGACTAGTGTTTTTGTCTCTGCATTTTGGAATGGTAAAGATTTGAGGAAGATTCGGTTCATTCTTTCGGACTGTTCCTACGAATGTAATTTTATTCTCAAGTAATTATTCGGCTAAAGGAAATGGTGTAAACCAATTATCGGTTGTCAGATTTCTTCCTGAGTTGTGAATAGGTTCTACAAGATGTTTTACAACGTTAAACGCACTATTATCCACTTGAAATCTCATTGCAGACTGTTTGCCCACGTACACTCCCATTTCATAAGTGTAGTAATTGGTGGAGTCTACCATAAAAAAAAAATATTCCATATTTCGCGGGTTTGTTTTTTATATATTGGCAGAAGCTACAGCGATCCCTAAATGACTCTAGCATTTCATCAATCGTTACTTTCCCTCCGAGTATATAGTTTTCTGGACAACGAGCAACAAAATCATCGAATTATTTTCGAATCGGAGCTAATTTATCGCTTGCTCTCCTCTGGAGTCGAGTGTTGACGTCATCAAATCATAGATAGTGAACCAAAATCTCAAAGCTCTTCGAAGACATTATTACCCAGAACGCTCCTACCTCGGACTCATCTGTTGCCCACAAATCAGCGAGGCGCAAATGTGACGTTTTCAAAACTCTCTCCAAATATAACAACCCGATAAGAGCTTCAATTTCTCGTGAGGCTGTCAATTTTGCGTCCCAGTCTCTAGTGTAATTTTCATGCATTTTCGAAATGTAAATGTTTGTACATTCGACAATTTCTTCGAGAGCAGAGTTGGGAAAAATAAGTTCCAGGCAACTATTGGATTGTTCGCATTTCTTGACAGATCAGTAACACTCCTAGTAAACTTAATTACGTCGCATGGTTTTCGTTCAGCTGATGTTTTGTATGGTATCCTCAGCCATTTTTTGCTACTTTCAGCTTGATAAAACTGTAATCTGTGAGCAAGTGGGACGATTCCTCAACAGAATCACCAATTTGACCACTATCTTGGATATAATCTCCATCGTCAGAACTATGAACTGATGAAATGCCCCCAACTTCTTCCTCTAATCGTATCTAATCCCAAAATTTTTGTAGCCGTCTTTGCCTTCTTTATAAGTCATATTGAAATATTCTGTTGAAGGAAATTTAAATGTAACAATCAATTCAACTTACCTAGTAATTCGCAATACGGTTAAAAACACCTACACGTTTGGTAACGTATTTGGTTACCTAGTAAGTCGCAATATGGTCAAAAATACTGACACGTTTGGCAATGTAATCGGTCGCGACACGTCGCACATATGCAGTTAGACTAGTGTAGTGCATTCCTACAAAGCAGCCTTAGGTTCAGGCAGATAGATGAAAGGCCAGAACTCGTGCATGCGCTATTGAAAAATTCCAACGCTTTTACGAAATTGTCGGACTAGAAGACCAACGTGCGTCTGATTGAGGGCTGAACAAGAATTGGTATTGAGAAGTTTTTTGAGGTGTCGAATTCGAACCTGATGTTATTATTGCTCTCACTTGTAAGGGGCGCCTCCTACACGTCTCTTTCTTTTTTGAAGATTCATAACTTTTTTGGGCGTACTTCTAGCACATTTTCTAGTGAAAAAATCAATTCCTCCATCATATTTACGTAAAAAAGCTAACCGTGTTACAAGTCGCTATAAGCAACCGTTTTCTAGATATTCGGGCTTGAAAATTTCAAATCGATCATTTGATAACCGATACGTCCTGAAGTTATTACCATTATTCTGCATTTTTCACAAGAATGCTCAGGAAATGAATTTGAGGTTCAAGTAGTTTTGGTTATCACATATTTTGTGACAGTTGAACGTTTTGTTGTTTCGTTGAAATTTCTATGAGTTTTAAGACACTAATTTTGAAAAAATGGATTATTGAAAAAATAATGCCCATTTAGCCGATATGCATCTCGTTTATGGCCTTGCGGATGGCAATGCGCGCGAAGCAAGACCTATTTACCAGGAGCGATTTCCTAATCGAGTACTGCCTTCAAGTCCAACATTAACCAGTCTCCACGGTCAGTCGGCAGAAACAGGTAGCTCTAAGAGGGCAGCTGATATTATTGGAAGACCACGACCAGTCCCAACCCTAGAATTGTGAGAAGCTGCTTTGAACGCTCTCGAGTAGAATCCTGAAACAGGTACAAGAATAATTGCTGGAGCTCTCAATTATACTCAGTCCACAGTTTGGAGAATTATTCACGATCAACAACTTCATCCATAGCATATTCAAACGGTACAAGTTCTTTTGCCACGAGACTGCCTCCAACGCATTACTATGTGTCAGTGGTTTTTGAGAAAATATATATATTTAGGAGTTGGTGTATGCAGTCCTTTTGATTGGAGTGCTGTTGAGATTTGCCAGTGTTGCAATAGTACAGTGGATGTGTATTTCTGCATTCGGTGTCTTGATACTGATAGAGGTTTTGGTTCATTGCCCGAAATTTTGGTAGGGATCAGAAAAGTATTGGTTTTGATAGGGTTCGAATAAAGGTGGAAATATGAGTGGGTTTCAGGAACCATTATAGGGAAGTGAACAATGAAAACTACTTTATCGTTTGAATGGTAAAATTCGATTTCCAGAATTTTGTAATATTTTTGTGAAGTAGAATTGCCATTTCCAAATACTGGTGTAAACAATTTCCAATCTTGCGAAGGTGATGGCCTTTTCCAAATTATTGAGGATTCATAGTAGAAAATTCAATATTGTTCCCAATTGATCTAAAGCAATTTTCGCAGAGAGGTAACTATTGAAATCAAATGAAATTTTGTGCAGCTCTTTATTGAGTTCGTTGACTTTATCTGATATTTGGTTTCCGTTCCGTTTGATCAAAGTCAAATATTTTTCGTAATCATTCATAACCTTTTTTGTTCAAAGTTATTCCTATATTTTCTTGATTGGTTTTGAGGGTGGCGATAGCGCCGTCGTACCTTTTGCCATCGTCGGCGTCCAAACTTCCGGAAATACTTTTGAAAATTGTACCCAAGCCATCAAGTACCCTTCTAACTCTGCTACTTGGGTGTAACGAATCGAATTTCTCTCTAGCAAGATTGTGATTGAGAAGAATGGCGTTATCTATATTTTTATCTTACAGATTGAGTCGACTTTGGATAATTTGTTTCATATTTTCATATTGATTGGTTAATTTTTGTAATTTGGTCCCGATAGGGTTGAGGTCAGAGTACTGGATGAACGTGTGGTGAATGGCTTTTGATTTTGCCTTACCTAGTATATATGGTAGAATTCCGGGATTGGAATCCAAGTAAGTAATCCTGAGCTTTGTTCGCTACCAGAGCGGGAAGTTTCCTATAATCTGATGGGCTTTTGATTAGATAATGGCCTTTCTGGATTGTTTTCATGATAAGGGTAATTAGAGCAATGCTTTTTGATTTGCTTTCCTTGTCATTGGTAGTTTTTTATGATTTACTGATCATCGAAGGGGTAGTGGATTTTTCCTACATAATGTCGTTGAAATATTGGTTTTTTGATACTTTCTGAGAGGATGAGATTTCAAACTGGGGTTTCATGATAAACTAAAGTGTCTGGCTGATATGTCAGTGAGTCCTGTCCATTTTGATTGCCCCTTCTTAATATTGAATACTTGCTATTGGACCAATAATGGCGTCGTTTCATTTGTGTTTTTGTTTCGATGATTCCGTGACAACTTTTTTAGGAATTTATCATTTATTTATTTTATATTTATGATGAAAAAACGTCTTCTAGTTATTACACAAAATAAGTGTAAACGCGGAGTTTCTCGATGTGTCTTTTAGTATCTGACAGAGTTTGGGAATCAATTCCTCATCGTCTAAATTCATCGCAAAAGTTTTATTGGTCTTAGTGAAGCTTTTTCCTCTTCAACATTATGCTTTGAAATTTGTATTGCTGATCTGGTTCCATTTTCAAATAATCGCTTTATTTTCGGGAGGTCCCGGCAATGTAAAATGACCTTCAGAAATATGTTATTTTTGGAATTATTATTCAATATATATCTATTCGGCAAATGACATAACTCTAGGTCAACATTTACTGAAAATAAGGGGATATTTCCATGTGAAGTGAGATAACCTGTATAGCTCCAACTGCATAATTTGTGTGGTGTATCACATAGCTAGTTGACCGTGAAACTTTATTTTGTTATTGTATTGGTAATGTGGATTTGTATCCTGTTTTTAACATGGTTCTAGCAAAAATACATTGAAAATAACATTGTTTTGAATAATATATATTTTGGAAAGAACAAGAGGACAGTTCATCCATTTCTGTTGTCATAGAGCACCTGCATTCATTTTTGAGGATACCACCTCAATACTTCGAAATTCGAAATACTGAGTAGGATCAATGAAAAATAATGATTCTTTCGTATTGATGTTTGGTAGCTGGAAATATTTTTTTATGTATCATTTGGAAGGATCAGATATAATTTCCCAGAAATGTTTCCTTCAGGATTTTGTGAGAGATAGTTTTATAAATATTGCTGGAAATGTACGCCAAGATTTTCACTCCTCTATTTCCGAAACTAATGAACTCAACTTATATGAAAATGATATTGTTTGTATAATATAAATATCTCAGAATGGTTCCTGGAAATATAAAAAAAATCGAGATGAACAACCAAATATACTGAATTGAATAATAAATAATAATTGACATATTTTTTCAATATACCATGTTATTAAACGGATTCAAAAGTATCAAATAATTTTTCCTAGCGCCATGCAGATTTATAACCCATCCAGATTCACAACCACATCCATGTTGTCCTGAAAATGTGTGATGGGGTATTTCTGATGGCTATGAAAATATGCAACAGATAAATGATGCATGAGTTATTTACCTGAGTCACTGAGAATTTGACTGAACTGCAAATGATATGAACTATTGTGTGACTTTCCCCAACGACATCTACTCCCAACACTCCTTGCCTGCGTTCCACGGTTTTTCGTTTTGAATCATACAAGTATTTTCAGGACAATCTGTATGGGGTTAAAAACCTGTATGAACCTGGGACAAATTATTTTGAAATTTTTGGTCATATTTATCAACGTGGTATAATGAAAAAATATATTAATAATCATTTTCTGCTTTTAAGACTTGTTTGTGTGTGTGTGTATTACATAGTTACCCAGTTCTGAGCTATGTTGAAAATTTCAAGTCTCCAGCTCATCGGGAAATCAGTTTGAAATCGATTGCTCCATAATCTTATCATTATAGTGAGGAAGGCGGCGACAATCGGCTGTCATCATTTCTACAAAACGGAAATGACAGTTTACCGCGAAATCGTCATTGCCGACATTAATAACAATTGATGTAAAATGTAAAGAATCATTATGTAAATGTCATATACCTACAAGACTGAAACTCAGTGATGAAGGATACCTGAAAGTACAGGAAAATGGTAGACCTCCGCTTTGGAAGCATTGCCATCAGAGATCTACCACCTTCATAAGGTGTTGAAAATACAAACTTGTTTGACTCATTTCTACCAGGCTAAAATTATTTTGCCTATGACTTTATTCAATAGAACAACCAAAAAATATTGTCTACCAAAAATCTGATGTTGTTGAAGTATTGGTAGACTCAATGGAATGCACGGTCTCCCGATCGTAGCCGCTGCACCGATTCGTTACAGGCCGCTCTGAATTATTGCATTTACCGGCATCAATAAAAAATCTACAAAGTAATTTTTTTTACGAGTAGTTCATTTAATTCATTGTTGAATGAGCATCCATATCTATTCTTGTTAATGTATCAGTTACTATATTTTGTTTTCCTGGTATATGTCTAATTTCAAATTTGTACTCTTGAAGTATCTATGCACTCTGTTACTTGCAGTTTACTATGGGCATTAGTGCTTCATGGTCAGTTACAATATAAAATTTGCTTCCTTATAAATGAAGTCTTGATTCAGTAATGCAAAAAATTATACTAACCAATTCTAGTTCAGTGACACTGTAATTACGTTCATGTTTTTTGGTAATTCGTGATACAAAAAAAATAGGAACTTCGTTTCCTTGTTGGATTTGAACTAACACTCCTGCAAATTTTTGCATGGACGCATCTGTTCCTTAAATTAGAGGTACATTGTTATCAGGATGGAACTTTTTCAAATTTTGTATGAATATGTCCTTCAATTCTTAAAATGCATTTTCTGTTCTGATAAAGGTAACTCTTTGTTACTTAGGTCTGGAATTAGTTTTTTAAAATAATTCAATATTCCCAAAAATAGTTTTTATTCTCTCATCTCTACACCTTTTTCATTCATTCTATATCCTAAATAGCTAATTTCGTTTTGGAAAAACTCACATTTATCTATATTTATTTCAAGACCTGCTTGATCTAGTATGTGAAATATTTTTTTCAAATGTTCTCTATGTACTATATCATTTTCTGAGTAGATTAAAAGTCATCAATATAATGCAATGCAAAATTTTTATTCTTATCAAGTATTTTATGTAATACTGGACAGGCAGATTGTGAACCATATGGAACAACACATAACCTATAAACTACCCCTGTATCCTGTATAGTTTCTAGAATTTTGATGCAATGGTATCAACCAAAAACTATGTTTCAAATCTATTTTGGAAAAAAAAATGCATTTGTGATTTTACCAAAAATAGTTTCTATTTTCAACGGAGATTCATATTGTGGTATTGTAATTTTATTTAGTTCTCTGGCATCCGAACATAATCGAAGTTCACCATTTTTCTTCACAACAACAACTACTGGATTCTTATAATTACCAGTACTTCTTCCAATTATTCCTTGTTATAACATTTTTCCTAACTCTTCCTTTACTTGTTCCCTATATTTGTGTGGAATTGAATCATTTTCAGATCTGAATTTTTCTGTTTCTTTTCCTTCTATTCTGTGTACATACTCTTTCGCTATTCTAAATTCGTACATTATTAACTTCTTATATTTATTTAATAGTTCATTAATATACCCTTAATTTCTATCATTACATTTATATTCCTTATTATATACTTCATCATTATTATGATCATCATTATCACTCTCATTTCTCACATTCATTCCTTTCATACACAAAATATTGTTATCTTTATTTATATCAAGTTTTTCTTCGAAAAATTCAAACCATTTACCATCCATTTCCATACCTTTTTTATCATAGTCTATTTTAGCTCTAACTTCTTCTGATTGATCAGTACCAATAATTATATCAAATTCCATATTCTCAATACCAGCAATTGTAAATCGATGTTTTTATTATCTATCTCCAAATTAAAATTTATATAGTGATTTGTTTCTGCAAATTTTTTTCCATTAATACCTATTAAATTTGTTTTACGCATTTTACCATCATATTTTTGGTTTTCAGAAAATTTTCTAGACTACGTTCTTCAATCAAAGATGCCTCTGAACCAGTATCTATTCTATCTATTTAAATTTTTACTTTTTCATTCCTTATACTACCTGCTGATATCATAAGCCCTATAAATTGTTCATTTCCTATATTTTCATTTATCATTATGAATTCTATGGGGTGTTTATAATTTGCATTGTCCAGCTCAACATAGGGTCTATTTAATGAAAATTTTGTTCTGTTGCACTTGTGGTGGGTGTATTTATCTGATTGTTTTCCCCAGATCTATTCGTATGTCCCTCTCTGTGTGAAGATAGACATGTTTTGTTTGGCCATTATCTTCCCCAGTGTTTATAAATGGATTTTGTTGAGGTTGTCTGTTGTAAAACATTCTTCGCCTTCGATATAGTTGTTGATTGTTGTTATCATTTTGTACATCATTTCTATTATTATTATTGAAATTGTTATTATTGTAATTATGGTTATTGTAATCATTATTGTTTGGTTTCTATAATTTCTGTAATTGTATTGATTTTCATTATTATAATTATTTTGTCTATTATAATTCCTGTTCCTATCTGACGAGTAATTGCTGTTATTATTAAATTTATTGTATCTGTAATTGTTTTTTTCCATTGTATTTCTATTATTATTTTGATTATTCATATACCTACTTTGCTGATTATTATTTTGACTTCTATTATAACTTTGTATATTCCTCCGTTGGTTATGGTTTTCCCAAGTTCTGTATGACAATGTTCTCTCTTATCCGAGTAAATATTGACTCAATCTATCCATAGTTCTTATTTCATGCATATTTGTAATTTCAAATATTTCCTGCTTGAAATGTCTACTAATATTTCCTACTATATCTTTCTCTCTCATAACAGGATTGAGGTATTGGGACATTGCAAAGAGTTGTATAGCATAATCATTATAATTAAAACTCCTTTCTTCATCAAATTTACCAAATTATAGTCTATCCCTAATAATAAGTTGTGCATTTTCCCCTCAATATTGTTTAAGAAATAATTTTTCAAAATCATAAGAATTATTTATGTTTTTCTCTTGGCTGTTAAACCAAACACAAGGTTGATTGAGCAAATACTGCCTGATGATTTATTTAAATTTTTCTATAGAGTTAATATGTCTGGTTTTCCTTTTAATGATTTCTATAAACGTTATGGGGTGTAATTTCTGTATACAGCCATCGTATTTATTGTTAATTTGTACTCCTTGACATGTGTTAATTATCCTTTTGGACAATGGATTGCGTACTATTTGGATAATCCGAAACAAAAGTAACGACTTAACCATGTTACATCTAGCATAATCGATATTAATATAGGTGTACCTCAAGGTAGTGTTCTGGGTCCTTTATTGTTTCTAGTGTATATGAATGATATGGTTGAGGTAGTGAATGGATGTTGTATACACCTATTTGCTGATGACGCTGTTATTTATTGTACTGGAAATAACCGTTCCATATGCTACAATACAATTACTGAAAATTAAGAAGACATACACAGTTATTGCTGTGGAAATTTGTTGAAAATAAATACAAACAAAACTGAATGGATGTTGATCAGTAGAGACAAAATGTATGAGGAAGTGATGAAGACAGCACCGAAATTATCTATTGGTTGTGTCCAGATAGAGTTGGTTGAGAAATTTTAATATTCAGGGGTAATAGTTGATCGTCAACTGTACTCTTATGCAAAAAATATGATAAGAATAATTGCCATGAAAATCAACTATTTGGTGAGATGTTCTCAGAATCTTACCCAATGGAGTGAAATTATAATTTACAATACTCTTATACTCCCTCATTTCAACTACTGTGGCACTGTGCTTTATCTGGTGAATCAAAAAGTGCTAAATCGATTACATAAATTACAAAATCGAGCCATGCGAATTATTCTTTGTTGTGCACAAGATACGTCGATGAATTCAATGCTAGATACCCTCAATTGGTTACCGGTTAGGAATTATCTATTATATCACTCCCTCATATTCATTCATAAGATTGAAACCGGTATGATGCCTGAGTATTTGCAGAATATTTCAATCCTCTATCAGGAAGTTTATGAGCACCACACTAGATATAGAGGCAATCTTCGGGTTCCTCTGGTTAGCAGAACATATAGCCATATTTCTATTTTTGTCAAAAGTGTAACCATGTACAACAGAATTCCAATTGATGTAAAAAATTCTGGAAGTCTATATATTCTTAAAATTAGGCTGGAGAAGCACGCCTGTACAAACATATTGTATCATCATTTTTTTTTCATATTGTGTATGTTTTGCATGTTTGTTCATTTTGCTGCATATGTTCCTTCGTGAGTACCTATATACATATTTTTTACGAATTTCATATTTTTATATTATCATATTTTTTTTGTTACACATTGTATTTGATATTAGTTATATGAATAAATAAACGATTTATATATATATATATATATATATATATATATATATATATACAGGGTGTAACTGAATAAGTGTAAAACATTTAACGAGGTGATTCCTCATCGAAAAAAAGATAGGATCTTTCATATAAAGAAACTTTATTGGAGCATACCTTGTTAAGATACAGCCCCTTAAAGGGGGTACATAAAATTTGTATAACAATTTTTTTCACAAGCACTGAAAAAGTTACAATATTGAAATTAACCTGACGTTTTGTACTACCAAAAAGACACTTAGCCAGTAATTTATTTGGTTTACCCCATGGTTGTAAGGGGTGAAAAACGCAACCCCTAAAATTTATTTCCAATGTAACTTTTTGTCTTATTATTTGTTTACCAAAAAATGTCTCCTGGGTTTTTTGCCCAAAATAAACCAGTAAGCAGCAAAACATTATTTTACGAACAACTACAGAGATACATCGTCATAAATGCGAAAATACGAAACTAATCTATCTAGTAGGTCGCTATTAGCGATAGTGACAATTAAATTGGTATGACGCTGTCAGTTTGGGAATTTTCGAAATTGAATTAATACTAATTGTGTGTTGTTGTTCTGTTCTTAATTTGTTACTTTAATAATTCACTTGTTAATAAAATGGCATACACAAATGAGGAAATGGCTGATATGCATTACGTTTACGGTCTGTCGCAGGGGAATGGGTTAGAAGCTTCTAGAAGATATGCTGAAATGTATCCTCAACGGCAGCATCCTTCACATAGAATATTTGCTCGACTTCATCAACGATTACGAGAATATGGTTCATTCGACAAAAGAACGCAGGATTGTGGTCGCCATCGAGAAATACGAACACCACAGCTTGAGGAAGCAGTACTTAATTTGATTGAAGAACAACCTACTACCAGTACTAAAAAGATTGCTTCCCAGCTAAATGTTGATCATATGACGGTATTTCGAATTTTAAAGGAACAACTCTTATACCCTTACCATCTGCAACGAGTACAGGCACTGTTACCGCGAGACTTTCCGAACCGTCTTGAATTTTGTAATTGGATGCTGGAAATGATTAGAATAAATTGTGACTTTCTGAAGACGATAGAATTCACAGACGAATGTAGTTTTCTCGGACAAGATTATTAATTTTCATAATTACCACATATGGGCTGATGAAAACCCTCACGCTATTGTCGAAACTAGCCATCAAGAACAGTTTTCTTAACGTGTGGCTCGGAGTTATTGGGGATGATTTAATTGGGCCTCATTTTCTACCTCCTCGATTAAATGGTGAGGCATACGTTCAATTTTAAGAGAAGTGCATCCAGTACTGCTGGAGGAAGTTCCTTTGGGCGTCAGAAGGGATATGTTTTTATGCATGATGGGGCCCCTGCCCATTTTAGTCAAGTAGCACGTCAGCATTTAACTGAAACATATGCAAATCAGTGGATAGGTCGAGGAGGACCACATAAATGGCCCGCTCGATCCCCGGATCTCAATCCTCTCGATTTCTCTATTTGGGGCCATTCACAGCATTTGGTATCTCGTACTCCTGTTCGCGATGTAGATGACTTAAGCAACCTCATCATCTATGCTGCAGGGTAATCAGAGAGACTCCAGGAATATTTGAGCGAATACGTGGCTCAATGCGCCGACGTCGAGACGCATGCGTAATGTTTGAAGGTAGACATATTGAACATTCACTATGATTTCTACATGTTGTGTGTTTTGTTATTAATAACTTAGTTTTGTTTATTACCCTTTAATCGTTTAATGCAGGTACTAACTACAAAATAACAATAAATCCAGTTCGCATTTATGACGATGTATCTCTGTAGTTGTTCGTAAAATAATGTTTTGCTGCTTACTGGTTTATTTTGGGCAAAACCCAAGAGACATTTTTTTGTTTAGAATGAAACAGGCTATCGGAAATAAATTTTTAAATGGTAAACAATAATAAGACAAAAAGTTACATTGGAAATAAATTTTAGGGGTTGCGTTTTTCACCCTTACAACCATGGGTAAACCAAATAAATTACTGGCTAAGTGTCTTTTGGTAGTACAAAACGTCAGGTTAATTTCAATATTGTAACTTTTTCAGTGCTTGTGAAAAAAATTGTTATACAAATTTTATGTACCCCCTTTAAGGGGCTGTATCTTAACAAGGGATGCTCCAATGAAGTTTCTTTATATGAAAGATCCTATCTTTTTTTCGATGAGAAATCACCTCCTTAAATGTTTTACACTTATTCAGTTACACCCTGTATATATTTATATATATATATATATATATATTTCATTCTCTACTGTAATAAATTTTATATTTGTATCTTTTTGTTGAGTATCCAATTTTTTATCAATCATAATTATATCTTCCTTAACTTTTTTATTATTATTACTTATTTCGTTTGTCATTTTGTTCCACTTGATTATTAATAGTGAATATTTTTCGAGTGATAGCTACATATAATTCTTAATTATTTCATCCCATTTTTGTTTCTAATTGTTTGTGCATTTGTAAAAATTCTTCTTTATTTTGTTCAGATTTTGTTTGCATTTTGTTTTCCATCCTTTCCATATTTTCTTTCACATTTTCTCTCAATCATTCTTCCATACTTGGTGTGTTTTCTTTCAACTCTCTTATTTCATTTTCCAAACATTCCTTCATTTCATTCTCCATATTTCCCATTTTTTTTCCTTTCTCTCATTCCATCATTCATTCTTCCTATTTTCTCTTCCATTTAGGCTGAGTTTTCTTTTAAATCCTCTTTCTACCTTCTTTCATTTCATTTTTCATAATTTCCATTTTTTCATTCATTTTTGCTCAATTTTCATTCGTACTTGGTGTATTTTCATTCATTCATGCTGTGTTTTCATTCATTTTTTCTATCAAAATTTTTAAATAACTCTCCATTTCTGTTCTTTCACTTTTTATTTCACTCCCTCTCACATTACTACTCTCTCCTTGTTCCTGATCACCCCTCTCACTACCTTCTGTACCTTCCTCCAAACCAACTTTTTACCATCTCTCGAATCAATTCACTCCACACTCATACGAATATGGTAATGCAAAAATTCTGAAATGTCAATTTTTTATTTTCCCTGTATAAATATTTTTGATTTCAAACAAATGATTCTCTCTACAATTCTTATAAATTTACTCTTGCTTCTTATTATTATTTTGGCAATCCAGCTCTGCGTTGGGCGACAGTTGTTATGATAATAACAATCGTTGTTATTGGCAAACGTTATTGTTATCAGTGATACTCATTACATCATCATAATTTCGCCCTTTTTGTTATTTTGCTCCGCATTGGTTATCTCCTCTCATTGCTGATATCGCCCCGAATTGGGCGCCATTGTTATGATGGGATGGATTTTGTGTTTATATATATTTTGTAGATTTGTTTCAAACATTTTATCCATAGATCCCTATCATAACAAAATGAAAACTCCGGCTATGTTATCTCCCGTTTTTTCAAACCTCTTTTTACTTCATCCCAACTCAGTCGGTACGCCTATGACCAATGAGTCTCCTCTCTCTAGATTAGCAGGTTCAGCAGTGCCATCTTGTCGAACGGCTCGAAATCAAATGCTGTTTAGTGGGATAAAGTGTGGTTAGATGTTCAAAGATAAAACACAGATTGCAGGGAATGATCAAATGGATGTTTTTATTCAGATTAACCTCAAAAAACTGACCTATTCTGCGAAAACTACCTTATGGACTAAAATAAAAACAATAATGAGATATGGTGCAAATTAATATGAATGATTGTACCAATTGAAAAAATGTCTGAAAGTTATTATCAGTCCTTCATCAAATTGTTATGGAATGTTCAATCAAAAAGGAACCCAGTGAATCAGATACTCAATAATATTTGATGAACTGAAGCGATGCACTTTAGTGAGTTCTTGTGAATAGAATACCTGTTGTTCTCCTTCCTGTGATGTGACCCAGCCTAGTATAAGTACTTTCGAAATTGGGATGACAGCTTACGTGCGTCCGAAACAAATTTTCGTTGCAGTCATTGGCTTTTTCAGGATTCCTCTTCTGTCACCAAGTAAGTGGAATTTTGTGATGAATTATTGCTCCCAGTTGTGCCTTATTGGAATTGCTCTCGTTCGAGAATCGTCCAGCAGGTTTTTCCTTGAATTTTGTACGTGGCTTTCTTCTCTTAATTTTTTCGATCTTTCGAAACTCGTTACTTTCTTCCATGGCAACACACCCATTTTTTCTTTTTCATAGATTTATAGAGTTTAGTGCCACTTTCTACCTAATTATTCGTCATTCTAATTACTATCAATGATTTTATTAATGAAATCTGATCCTAAATCTTATATACTATGTACAAATTCGTATAAAATTTATTTCTGACAATTTCTTCTTCCATATCTTTTATAATTGATAACTTTTTCCCACACAACTCTATCGATATCTCATTGGTGGGTTTCCTGTTGATGAGATTCATCATACAGGATGTTCTAAATTTATATATCTATTGATCTACTTCAAATACAATGTTTTCTATAAATTTAATTTTTCATATAATTTAATTGTGAATTTTCATGAAATGTATTGTTGGTCACCCACTTTTGACCACAGAGCTACTTTAAGGCTCTCTCTCTCTCTCTCTCTTGATACATATTCATCGACTGGAGCATAGTATAAGATTCTAGAATGGTAAAAAGGTAAAGAAAAATTGCAAAACAACATTAACCACGGTAACTAAATTACCCAAAAATAATAATAATTATAAGTTTAATCATTTTATAACATTTCCTAACATACCAATATACAGTTCTTCTCAAAAGTCCTCTTCCCCCCTCTCATTTTTGGAATGATTATACATAAACAAGTGAAATTTAGAAACTGAATATTAGAGATTGTAAACTTCCCTACTAGTGATGAAAGATGACGAAATCGTCAAAGATGACGTCACAAGGCCATTGTGACCAAAAATTTCAAATGGAACCCTACGGCAAGCGACACCTCTTTTAAAAGGTATCAAAAAACCTATTCAATGATACTTATTTTGTTTGCGTTTATGGCAGTTTCAATGGCTCATTAGTAAACATTAAAATTTAAATTCCATTCAGTATGATATTAATTACAGATTTGGGAATCAGTATCTTCTCAAAGGAATTGCTCGAAGTGACCTCCATTCACTTTCTGACAGTGAAATATCCTATTTTTGAACTCTTCTCGTACTTTTGCAAATGTGTCTGCGGAAACAGCCTCACATTCTGCAACAATACGTTGTTTTAAAACGTCAATATTGTCAGGTTCAGTGGCGTAAACGTTCGATTCAAGGTACTCCCACAGAAAAAAATCCAAAGGTGTGAGGCCTGGTGATCGAGCTGGCCATTCCGTTGAACCTCGTCGTCCAATCCATCCACCACGATACTACTCATCCAAATACCGCCTTACTGCACCGTTATAGTGTGGAGGAACACCATCCTGTTGAAATGTTATTTCCAAATTGAAAAATTCATCTGAATGATCTTCCAAAATTCCAAGGATTAACGGTTCTATTGCGTTTTGCAAAAGTTCCAGATAAACCTCACCAGTTCAATTAGTATTTGAAAACAGAGACCCAACGATGTGGTTTCCCAGAATATCTGCCCAAAAATTCACTTTCTGGGGAAATTGGGTACGTGTGTCACGAAACAGGTGAGGATTTGCGTCACTCCAATACCTCACATTCTGTGTATTTCCATTTCCATTTAGATAGAAAGTACTTTCGTCACTAAAAAAAATTGTTTTGACATAGTCTGGCTGTTGGTTAATTTTAGTTTCGATATTTTCACAAACTTCTAGTCTTTGGTCTGGGTCGTCGTCTGAGAGTTGATGAACTATTTTTAATTTGTATGGATGAAATTTGTTTTTTTTTCAACACCCTGTGTACTGTACTTCGACTGACTTCACAGGCAGATGCAACGTGAGTTGTTGAAGAAGTAGGATCAACTATTACTTCTGCCAGTATATCAATTTTTTTCTCATCAGAAATTTGTGGTCTGCCATATCGTTTCGCATCATTAATACTACCCGTTGTTTCAAACTTACGAAGAAGCTCCCTTAAATTCTTCTTCTTCTGCTGCATGAATATTTTGTCCAGTGTCACCAGGAATTACGATCGCTGCTACTTTATCACCTGAAGCACGTACCATTTCGCTTCTTGAAGCATTCAAACGTTCGGCACACAACAGTTTAACAAATTATTAAAATGTACAAAAATTTTGAAAGTACCAAAAGCTGCTTATACAGTTGAACGTTCGATCAACAATACACAAATTATTAAATGTACAAATACTTGGACAATTACAAAAACGTCGAATTAGGGAGACAAACAAAAATGTCAGCTTATTTGACAACTATCCAGAGGCGGACCTTGAATTTGGAATTTTAGTATTAACTGATTTAATTCATCAAGCTTTGCGTTTTTTAAAAGAGAGTTGCCAGAACTGCCATAAACACAAACAAAATTAGTATCACTGAATAGGTTTTCTCGATACCTTTTATATATATAATCACCAAACGATTTCGTTATCACGAATGATAATCAGAAAGCTTCCATTTCTCGGACAAGATATCTGTCTACTCATAATTCCAAAATTGTGGATACATTTGCCAGTCAGCTGAAGTCTATATTGAGATGTACTTTTTGTTATTACTGCTCCGTTACTTTTGAACCTTTCTGGGTACTTTCAATCCCTATTCCAGACTTGCCAAACGGAGTAGTGAATTCAACACAATGTATTGAACTGTCGACAGAAGAGGAGACTTTGACTAACGATGCGAGCCCATACTGTTCAACTTGTGGAATGAAAAGGGAATTCAAAAAGATGATTCGTATACAAACATTTCAAAAAATTTTAGTTATGCATTTAAAACGTGTTTTTTCCACTGATGGCAGTAAATTGGACAATGTGATTAATTTTTCCATAAAAAATTTGAATTTGGACCAATATTCTGCTCAGGATGGAATGAATACTCTTTATAATATCTACGCCATATCTAATCATAGCGGCAGCATTTCCAATGGACACTATACTGCATATTGCAAACACCCTTATTCTAATTGTTGGCACCTCTTCGATGACTGCTGTGTATTTTCCAAGATTGATTCTCTTAGCTCCCAGGAAGCATGTGTCCTTTTCTATGAGAAAGTTGATGATCTGATTTCTGATGGTGTTGTGGGTTTTTCCGGGTTTTCTTTCAACTGAAACAGCGAATGCGCCATCACTTCGCGTCCCGGGCTTCAATCAAGATTTTCATCTTGATATTATTTTATATTCAAAACTTTGATTTTGTGTTTTTTAATTCTGAATAAATATATATAACAGTACATTCATTATAGATACTACATATATTACATTTTATGCATACTGCAAATAAAAAACGTGATACACTAAAGGCTTAGCCTTGAAAGTGGTTTCATATGGTTACCGCATTGTATAAAGTAAAAAAATAAAAATAAACTTATAATATACCTTATTGAGTGAATGCCAACGTAGCAGTAGAGTGACTAATTAATGAACTAACAAAATTGCAGAATAACTAACTAACAAAGTACAAGTAACAGTAACAAATTAGTAACAAAATAGAGACAAAATAGAAAAAAAACATCGTAGAAGAATCGGTTTTATGTATTATAAAAATAAACATTGAAATTTAAAATTCAAAAATTTTAAAGTGGATTGATTTTCGATTTCTTGATATTAAAATACATGTGTACAAGGAGTGAGTGTGATCAGTTCTGAAATAATATGTATTATTAACATCCACAAATTGATGCACCTGCAGTCGTGGAAGACTTCTAATCCATTTCTTTATTTTTGATTTGAATGTGAATATTGATAGGATTGATTTAATTTCTGATGGTATTACATTGTAGAACCTAGGAGCTAAATATGAAAAACATCTTTGGAACGTATTTTTTTCCGCTCGGGAAATAATCGATTTTTGTTTGTTCTTCGTTTCATATTTATGTTCAGAGAAAGAGAGTTCTGATTTGAATTTGTGTTGCCTCGTGACTGTGGTTGAGAAGTATAATTGTCGGGTATCAAGAATATTTGACTCTTGGAAGAGTTCGTTAGTTGGGTAGAGGAAAGGTTTTTTCATTACAACTTTTATTATCCATTTCTGGATTTTTTGTAGGTGTGCAATGTGATTATTTGTGGCAGCTCCCCATGCTATTAGTCCATATCTGATATGAGTTTCAGCAAGGGCAAAGTATAATATTTTCATTTGTTCAAAGGTAATTATTTGAGACAGGTATTTGAATGTATATAGTGTAAACCTAAGTTTCTTCACTACATGGCTTATTTGTGTGTCCCGTTTCAGATGTCTGTCTAAATATATACCTAGGTATTTGTAATGAGGTTTTGTATAAATTGTTGTGGACTTGTTGCCAATAGAAAAAGTGAGACTTCCGTATCCTGGTAGATGTCTGGAATAGAAAGTAAAGGGTAAAAAAATGGTTTTATTGAAATTCACTGTCAGTAATCGATTATTGAGCCAGTTGATTACTTTAATGAAATCTCTTTCACATTTTATTTTGAGGGTATCCCAACTACTTGCAGTATATATAATTGCTGTATCGTCAGCAAAACTCAAAATATCACCTTCGCCATTAATATCCAGTAAATCATTTATATATATATTGAAGAGTATCGGCCCGAGAACTGATCCCTGCGGAACTCCATAGGTAACATTTGCAGCAGAGCTCATTCCATCACCAATTTAAACATATTGATGTCTGACTTCCAAATAACTTCCGAATAGTTGGTATGCAGTTCCTCGGAAGCCAACACTCTCCAACACACCTAATAACTGAGTGTGACTGACTGTGTCAAATGCTTTTTTGAAGTCAATAAATACACCGAGTGGTGGTGTCTTGGCATCAACAGTTTTAGATATTTCCGATGTTAGGTATGCTATTGCATCTTCAGTAGATTTTTTTTCCGTGAAACCGAACTGTTTGGTTGATAATAATTTATACTTCTCCAGGAATCCTATCATGCGTTTCTTGATAAGTTTTTCTATTATTTTCGCTAGAGTTGACAGAATTGTAATGGGGCGATAGTTTCCCATATCAAGTTCGTCACCATTTTTATATAGTGGCTTAACTACTGCTGACTTCAGGGCTCCCGGGAAATGTCCCGTTTCAAAGCACTCATTGATAAGGTAAGTGAGTGGTGTAATAATGATGTGTGTTACGTTCATTAGAATACTTTTAGTTATACCGTCTAGACCGGGAGCTTTTCTATCATTCAATGACTTGAGAATTTCTATCACTTCATTTTCGTTAGTTTCGGTTAGATAAAATGAGTTTTCCAATTTGCTGGAAATTCTTGGTTCTTCCACATTGGTATTATTGATTATTTCATTCGCTAAGTTTTTCCCAATTTCAGAAAAGTATTCATTGAATTTTCGGCAATCTCTACTTCTTGGCAAATTATATTTCCTTTTGGTCCCTCTGATTTCAGTTATGATTTTATTTTCCTTTTCAGTTTTTGTTATTACACTCACGCATTTCCATAGGCCTGTTGTATTATTTCTATGATTGATAATTTGATGTTGGTACTAATTCAGTTTGGCGGATTTAATAAGATCATCTAATTTATTTCTGAATTTTTTGTACTCTTTTTTTTTATCTATGTCTGTAGTATTTTTTTTCATGGAAGTGTAGAGCTTATTTTTTGTATTTAACCAATCCATTAGTTATCCAAGGTTGTTTTTTTTTATGACATGACTTGAGCTCGACTGATTTTGTGTTGGACTGAATATGCTTTTTGACTTTTGCAATGAATATATTGGTAGTTTCGTCTACGTCGTCGCGAGTATAAATATGTTGCCAGTTTTCATTTGTTATAAGAGATATGTATTTATTTTGGTCAGAAAATTTTCTGGTGATTGTTTTTCCTATTAATTTTATTTCAGGGGAAGCCAATTGCACGACTGTTGAATAATGATCCGTAATATCTGATTCTAAAATCATTGGAGTGATTTTGAAGGGTTTTGTGTTATCTCTAATATAAAAATGATCAATACATGTCTGACTTTCACCTTGTATTCTGGTTGGCTTATTTATTGCTGAAATGAATCCGTATTCTCCCAAGATATTCTGATAATTTTCTACATGATCCTCATCTTCATTCAACATGTTGATATTAATATCTCCCAAAATTATATGTGTTTCGGAGTTCCTTTGTTCATTTTCAAGATATGTTTCAAGATGATAATTAAATTCATCCACAATTGTGGAAGGAGGTCGGTAAATTGTGGTCATCAGAATATTTTTTCCACCTATTTTCATTTTTAGTTCCAATGATCTGATGTCCCCAATTTGCACAACAGAATATTCAAATGGAATATCCCTATGTACATAAACTACTATTCCATCGTTCTGATTTATAACACCCTCATTGTACACATGGTTGTAATGATCAAGTTTGTATAGAGTGAGATCCTCGATTTTCCAGGTTTCCGTTAGTACTACACAATGAATTGGAGACCTTATTTCACTCAATAACACTTTGAGGTGGTCCAAGTTTTTATTAATACTTCTTATGTTTGTGTGAAAGATATTGAACACTACCTCACTACTATCATCGAGAGTAACATTGATATCATCAGTCGTTTCAGCAGTTAATGTATCAATGGTTTTTATCCTGAAATCTCTTATATACTGATTCATTTTTATATATATATATGTCAGCTCGAATATCAGTTTCAAGATCCTTTCCAATATAAAATCAAGCAATACAAAAACAGAATGTTACTGCGGATAAAAATTATATAAAATATACTTAAAATAAGATTATAAAATTGAACAACTATAAATACCAGTGGAAGATATGAAAATTCGATTTCGAATAAGTTCAATTATCCTAGGACAATTTGAAGACAAGTACAAATAAAATAAAATACCTTAGCACACTTAGTTGAAGCACGTTGTGTTTTTGAAAAATTCAACATAAAATGTCTACATAATATCCTTCTTTGTTTAGTTTACCAGGTTTTCGTTGATAGAGCGTGTTCTTGGTTTCTCCTGTTTTGCTTTAAATGTTTGTGGTGGTGGTCCGGTTTTTTTAGTTACTGGGATCGCTGGGGTATTTTGAATTTCCGAGGATGCCTCTCTATGGTTGGGCTGTTGGAGTGGAAGGTGCACTGTTTGGTTTTTTTGGAGAATTCGTTTTTCTAGGTCTTCAACCGTAAAAAAGTAACTCCATTTACTACTAGTTTGTCACCCTTATGAAACAGTCTCTTGATTCTCCTCTGTTTAGCAAGAAAAGGTTCTTAAGATTTTATTCCCTTCCTTTTGTATCTGTCACGTCGTTTGCATGGAGATATTTTTCCCTTTCAATTTGTTGCAGTTTTCAGGACTGTTTTTTTTGGTGCAAGAGTTAAATTCAATTTTAATGGAACAGTTTTCTGATTTCCCTAGGGTGTAGATGTCGCTAAAATCACTTTCCTTTAACTCTATGCCTCTTCTTGTTTTTTGTTCAGTCCGAAAATCAAAATATTTTTCTTTTTTTCTGCTCTTTTTAGTTTCTCTACTTCATTGTTCAGTTCACCATTTTCTGTTTCCAGTTTTGTCACTGCGTTTTTTGAATGTTCTATCTTCATAAGTAGCCTTGTTTCACTAGCCTCGATGCAGTTCTTTATTTCCGTCCTATTTTTCAAGATCTCTTCATGAATGTTTATAATTGCCTTTTCCACATCTATCGACATAGTAGTGCCGCCGAAACAACGTATACGGTTCCCTTTATGGTCTGGGAATCTTGTTCAGAGTCGATGTTTGTTTACTCTTTTTTGTTGCCTTTGTATTTTTGGGCGTGCAGAAAATGATGCAGATATGTTCAAATTAGGTGAAACGTACATTCGGTTTAGATATTTCATAGGGTGATATCACTGTTCATCTCACTGGTTGCTGATTTTTAAAATTTTTGGTCGTTTTATTCACAGCTACTTTGTAACTTTTCACTCGAGATTAAATCACAATGTACATTCGCTAAAGCTCGCCACATATATATATATATATATATATATATATATATGTATATATATATATATATATATATATATATATATATATATATATATATATATATATACCTTTCCTAACATCCAAATTAAAACATTCAATAACAAAAACTAGGCCGACAATAAAACATTTGTGGACAGTTTTAGTGACCTAGAAATCCCAAATTAAAATATAACAAAGCAAATTGTTGAATTGCTAACCTCGATCCAGTTGATGAATAAAACAATTGGGTTTCGAGGTAAGCAGGGAAGATAGGGAGTGAGTGGTTGTCAGGTCTTGGGTGGACACAAGTCATGGGGAGTGACGTGCCCCCTGAAGAAAGAGCTGGAAGTATAGAGATGTAGTTTCTATGTTTGGGCTGCCGTTCTGGCATCGTTGTATATATAGTCCTCAGGTGTAA
The DNA here is from genome assembly GCA_018342105.1 of Gonioctena quinquepunctata. NCBI lineage: Eukaryota > Metazoa > Arthropoda > Insecta > Coleoptera > Chrysomelidae > Gonioctena > Gonioctena quinquepunctata. Next base: position 34,009 of record JAFIRS010004170.1, on the reverse strand, counting down.
GTATATTTTTCGTATATATTTATGATTGTAATAAATATTGTATGCTTGTTATTGAATTCTGAGTTCATAATCTGGTTTTCACAAAATACCTCTGAGCTACCAACCCCCTTTAAGGCCCTTATGGCCATAGATATATGACATATGGTGGAGGCGCCTTGTTTTCGATTTCGGAGGTTTATTCTCCACAATAAATCTCTTGAAGTACCTCGAGCTAATTTTTTTTATTTTTTTACAGATGTCGAATTTTTGTACAATTATTTGTTGATAACTTTTTTGATTTTATTGTTCTACGATAAATATGGAAAGTATGTCCCTATTGTCAGTCGTTGTTATGTGGTAATAATAAGTTCTGATATTTGTCGCTGTGAGATGAAAAGATTTGAAGTTTCTCTTAGATTTTACACTTTTTTGATGATTACTAACATATAACGGAAGTCAAAATTCTTAGTTCATTTTAGAAAGAAAAACTTCTACAAAGAAACACATATATGTCTTGAAAACATTGCCTAGCCAGCAGTGGGAGGATAACTATCTTGCAAATAGCCCTTCGAATAGGCATATGCTTTGTGAAAATGCGAAAAGTAAAATTGTCAGTTTGAGAATACGAAAGATATGGTCTAGTAGTGGTTCCAAATGGTGATTTTACACATTTCCGTTTATTTTCTCAGAATGGTTTTTCCGAATTATCAAGTGATGATGTGTTCAATGCATAGAATATAATGAAAGATGATTAAATATATGATGAAAAGTAGATGAAAAGTACCTTGATGAACTGACATACGCTTCATATAAGCCTTTGTTGATTTTGCATTCAAATGTGTGTTTCGAGTTAATGACTCGAGACTATGTGAAGGAAGGCTTGGAAGATGTGTTGAAAAAATTACATGAAAGCCCACCTTTGAGAATTTGGGGGATACCTCTGGAATAGCGAGAAGTGATCATATGTGTAAATGAACTGAAGGGAGGCTTGGAAGATGTGTTGAAAAATGACATGAAAGCGTACCTTTAAGAATTTGAGGATAACTCTGGAATTGCGAGAAGTGATCATATGTACATGAACTGAAGGAGAGCTTGGGAGATGTGTCGGGAGAATGACATGAAAGCTTGCCTTTAGGCAGATATTTTTGTATATTTTTGCAATGAGAAAGGTGATTGTCGTGTATTATAATGTCAAGTTCATCCAGTTTTGAATATCAACTGTAGAATCGTGCTTGTGGAAACAGAACATTGAACACACCACATCTATATAAGTAAATTTTTTGAAGAATTTTCAATATGGAATGAAAAAATATAGTAGTAGAATATGCTTTAATAATATTTCCAAATACGGATAAATAATATTTCAAACCCTCATTGTGGTAACTCGGCTAGTATTCGTTTTTTTTCCAAATTTTCAAATATGTTTTTAATTTTAATAAAATTTTGTTGATAGCCAGATGATGAATGAATTCTAGTTTGAATATTTTTTTCAGGTTTGTTTCAGTATTAAGTGCATTAAGGGAAATTTCTTGATGGATTTTTGTAATTTTTGTTCAATTCATTGAAGATTACTGGATAGTTTCAATTTTGGGTTAATAAGTTGGCGATTATTCTTTGCATGAAAGCTATTGAAATATTTTCATTCAGCTCATGTAAAAGTAAGAAGAATTTTGAAAAACATTTTTTGAGATTTTTTAATATTTTAAGATTATACAATAGAGGAATTCTAGTAAGTTAGGCATTGAACATTATAATTTAAATAACTTTTGATTTCAGTAGGTACTTGATTGAGAGTTTTCCCTCATTTCAAAATGATTTGATAAATCATCTTTATGGTTTCACTTTTCTGGAAGTTTTGTCAGGAAGAAATAAAATTAAAATAAATAAACAGTATGATATACTTGTTGAAATATATTTTCTCTAACAGTTATTAAAAAGATACGAACAATAATTTTCGAAAACCCTTTATTGGTGGTGTTTGATTTGTTATGATTTCACAATAGGACAATTGATGTTTTTTTTTCAACTGAGATTAAGAAGTCAAATAATTTTTTGTTATAATAAATTCTTTAGAATTAGTTCGGGAATCATGGCATGAATCTGATAGGCCCCATTCCGAAAGAAGATTATTTTATACTAATATCACGAGAAATACTGTGAAAAAATGTTTTTAATTTTTTTGCAATTTTTCAAATGTGGAAAGGACATATCTAATTTCAAAGATTGACTGTTTATCACGGGACAGACTCATAAAAGATTAACATAATTGTCGCAGAAAATTTTTGGAAAATTCGAATATAATTAAGCACCTATATTTATTTTGTCTCGAAACAAATAATGGATGAAGGCGTTTAAATTTTTGTTCGTGAATTAAAATGAAAACATTTGTTAGAAATTAGTGCTGAGTTTATTGAAATTGAAGTAATTAGAATATGATGACAATAATTTTAAACTTGCACATTCCAAGACAAATCGTGAAGTGCACGCTACGTGAGATAAACGAGGAGAAACTTGACGATTTTTCCTGGGTATCTATAGGGTCATGACTTTACGTTTACTAATATGATTTTTTTTTCTTTTTTATATAGAAGGAATTACTGCCAGGACCAGTATCCAAGGAACATATATATGCGTATATATGGGTATATGTGTGTATATATATACAGATAGAAGAAGAACAGCAAGTATAATATAAAGAAGGAGAAAGCGTAATGTAGAATGAAACAGTTGAATGCATAAGGGGTATATATGGAAATGAAAGAGTGTGAATTTCGTGATATGAAGGATATCATCAAATATATTTTTTTGTGGTTTTCTGAGAAGCAAGGGAGACGGTAGTCCCCTTCAAAAAATTGAATCAAAAATACCTTGGTGCGAATAAATGGTCCAAATGAGGAGGGGAATGTGAAAGAATGCTGACAAAGCTGAACATTTACCTCACTCAAAGTATTCTCGAGAGAAATCGAGGGGGATATGGAAGAAAACTTCAGTTAAAGTTGAATATCCGCCTTGATAATTTTTTTTTTCGTTTGGATGTCAAGAAATGATGTCAGTCCAAATGAATTAGGGTGAATGTGAGATTGGATGACCATAGAATGCAGAGAACGAAGGTATTTTTGAACCACACACGCTCAAAGCCATTGAGAAAATTGTTGTTCATTGGTATGAGTAATTAAAAAACACTCCCCTCGAAAATAATCCATTCTTCAGATGACGGTTCCCTTCCTACTAATATAATTTACTTTTTCTGGTAAAAGAATTAATTGAGATAGTAATTCCTAGGGTATGACAATCCGAATTTTTTATCAATAAGAAAATGTTGATGAATTAATAATATTATTACAAATTATAATATTTTTATTAAAATGTCAATTTGTGTAAAATGTTGAAAAAATTGACTTTAGGTATCAAAGGATACCGAAATACTTTGTGAAATAAGCTGTTCAATTTGAATGTATTTGAATATAGGCAGCAAAGATAATCAATAATATAGATATTCTGCAACAAATATTAGTAGGTTTCTCTTTATTTTTTGGATAGGATTAAATAATTATTGTGGTTGATGAATAAAAACAATTAGGTTTCGAGGTAAGCAGGGAAAGATAGGGGAGTGAGTGGTTGTCAGGTCTTGGTGTGTGACACAAGTCATGGGGGAGTGATGTGCCCCCTGAAGAAAGAGCTGGAAGTATAGAGATGTAGTTTCTATGTTTGGGCTGCCGTTCTGGCATCGTTGTATATATAGGGCTTAGGTGTAAGTATATTTTTTGTATATATTTATGATTGTAATAAATATTGTATGCTTGTTATTGAATTCTGAGTTCATAATCTGGTTTTCACAAAATACCTCTGAGCTACCAACCCCCTTTAAGGCCCTTATGCCATAGACGTATGACAATATATATATATATATATATATATATATATATATATATATATATCTTCTCTCATTGAATACTCGTAATCAATATAATTATAGTTTATATATTCAAAATACTTATCATTACAAATATCTCAGCGTTATTCTAAATTTCAATTAATTCCAAAGGAAATCAGGATAACGCAATATTATTCCAAATATGAGGGTGGGTTCAAGATAATTTTTTCCTGCTCGACATACCTATAGGTACTTTCAACGCGTTGTGATTGAATGTCAATTAAAATTGAATGTCAAACAAGTATGTTGAAACATACCACTTGATTATGCCCAAGTACTTGTTTCTATAGGCCGAAAATTCGTTTTATAATGAAACGTTCGTATTATCAATGGCCAAAATCTGTTTCGAAATGAGGATCCGTGTTAAAATGGACAATATTATTAAATCGGTAGCAGATATTCAATTCGCGTATTATAATACGAGAGTAGAAGCACGTTATTATTGAACATCATATATTGCTCTGCATGCATGACTCGTCAACAAGTATCTTTTTTCAGTTCTCCCAAAAGTTTTATGTTGTTGGAGGTATTCACGAAAACGGGAGGTGAGTGGGTGATGATATTGCTGGGAACATTCAATCCAAGATTCGGATGAAGATATGCGATTGGTATTGGTGAAATCTAGTATCTGGTAGGCCCAATACTCGGAAAATTGATTTAGTTTGGATTCACCACTTGATATTCCAACTGGGTCCTTTGAGTTTCAACTGATATCAAGCGTAGGGAATCGTCCAACCTAAACAGGTTGGTGAACATTCCACTGGAATCGGGTAACGTCAATTTCTGTTTCTACCTGGTATATCAGATAATGTCGTCCTCGTATGGGTATTATGCACTGAAGCTCTCGCGCAGGATGAATTCCATTAGAGAGGACAGCAGCAGAATTATCTACGTAACCCGATAAGATCATCTCTTTGGCATTTCAATATGATTACTCAGGAACGGGTTACATGCTACTTCCCTGTAATGAATTAATGAGCTACTTACGATAGAACTAATTGGACTATACTCGATGTGAATGATGAAGTCCTTCACACGATTACCGTTTCTGCTCCGGCAAATTTCGCTTTTTAGAGTTATGTTTAGTTTATCATCATTTTTGTCAGGAAGGAGTATGGGGAAATATTAATCGATATAAATGAGTGGATTAGAGCATATCTTGTCATTGGTACCAATATTTGCAACTCATTGTAAACAATCGAACTGGGGAATTCTCGATTCTTTGGCATGTTGACAACAGTTTTGGAAAATTAGTTTGTTTTTGTCTGCCTAAAGAAATTGTTCCGGCAATTGATTTCTTCTTGCGATAGTCCATTTCATTATTTATATATATATATATATATATATATATATATATATATATATATACACTGTGTCCGTAAAGTATGGAACAAATTCATTTTTAGCTAAACAGGTCATTTTAAGAAATAATCCTGAAACACGTCGATTTTTTATTTAATTTACCGTATTTTAAAATAATAATCTAATATACAGGGTGAATTACGTTCGAGTAATGACGTCACCGTCATTTTTTTTTAATGGAACACCCCCATTTTGTCTCAATTTTCGGATTACTCTAGCTAAGCTGATTCCAAAAATGTATCACATGTTGATTCCAATTGGTACAGGGTGGACAAAAATGCAATAGTTTTGTGTGTGCTCATAAAGTAACGCGTAACATTCTTTATTAGGTAAATTAACAATATTATCAAAAATACTCATTGTCTAGCGGCAATTGGTTTGAATGTATCACCCCGTAGTTTGCTATATGTTTAGAGTAATAAAAATGAGCTGTTTCCAAACATGTTTGGTACTTGTGGTCTAGCAGACAGAATATGACAAAAAATATTTCTTATCTATTTATAAAAAACATAGTCGTCTACTTTTTTGGGAAATGTCATTATTTGTTGAGTAATTCATTGATGTTCAGTGACAGTTTAGTACTACAATATTTTTGGTATTCGTGAATATTCGAATGATTGCTTAGATTTAATTGGAAGTAGAAATGGAGTTAAGTGTAAAACAAAGAATTGAAATACTTATGATGATTGGGTATGGAGACAGATCGCGAACTCAGATGGAAGTGTGCAATTTGTTTGATGATAAATATCCAGAAAGACCTATAACGCGTTCAACAGTCAGTAAGATTGAAACGAAATTTCGAGAAATTGGTAATGTTGAAAATGTACGCAAATCAGGTCGTCCCCCTGCAAATGCTGATACAGCATTGGATGTTTCACTGAGTTTCGAAGAAGATGCGCACACTTCTGTTCGTAAAGTTAGTCGCTATATCGGTGTTAGCAAAACAACGGTACACAAACTATTGAAGCTTGAAAAATGGCATCCTTATAAAATCAAACTTGTGCAAGAATTAAAGGAAGATGATCCCGATAGAAGACTCCAATTTTGCGAAGAAATGATGGATAAATGTCACCGAGACCCTCTCTTGATACAAAACATTATTTTTTCTGATGAGTCCACTTTCATGTTGAATGGTGAGGTTAACCGTCAGAATTGTAGATACTGGGCAAAAGAAAACCCCCACTGGATGCGTGAGCATCATACACAATACCCTCAAAAGGTAAATGTATGGTCTGGAATTGTACGAAATCGAATCATCGGACCCTACTTTTTCGAAGGTAATTTGAACGGGGCAACGTACCTTGAGTTTTTAAGGGGGTATCTCGTACCTACTTTACGTAATTTGTTTCCCAGCAGACGTAATCCTGGAGGTTTTGATGAAAGTTTATGGTTTCAACAGGATGGTGCACCTCCACATTATGCTGTAGATGTTAGAAGGTACCTAGATGAAATTTTTCCGAACAGGTGGATTGGTAGACGTGGACCCACTGAATGGCCAGCGAGGTCACCAGATTTAAATCCTTTGGATTATTTTCTGTGGGGCCATCTGAAGAGTGTTATTTATAAAACGAAACCAGCAAATATTGCAGATGTACAAGAGAAAATTCTAACAGAAATAAACAATATTACGCAAGAAACCATACACAAGGTTCAACAAGAATTTGTACACCGTTTGGGTTACTGTCAAATACAGCAAGGGCTGCAGTTCGAACATTTATAAAGTCATGTATTCCAGCATATTCTGTCCGCTAGACAATAAGTATTTTTGATAATATTGTTAATTTACCTAATAAAGAATGTTACGCGTTACTTTATGAGCACACACAAAACTATTGTATTTTTGTCCACCCTGTACCAATTGGAATCAACATGTGATACATTTTTGGAATCAGCTCAGCAAGAGTAATCCGAAAATTGAGACAAAATGGGGGTGTTCCAAAAAAAAAAAATGACGGTGACGTCATTACTCGAACTTAATTCACCCTGTATATTAGATTATTATTTTAAAATACGGCAAATTAACATAAAAAATCGACGTGTTTCAGGATTATTTCTTAAAATGACCTGTTTAGCTGAAAATGAATTTGTTCCATACTTTACGGACACAGTGTATATATATATATATATAAATATATATATATATATATATATATATATATATATATATATATATATATATATATATATATATATGGCAGGTAAAAAAAACCACATTGTCACTCATATTTGTACATGGCTGTACCATATAAATTTTCTTATAGCTCTAATCTGAAGAAGCCTGGGGGCCTCCAGGCGAAACGTCATTATTATTAAAAGCTGTCCATTAAAATGTTTTAAACAAAAATAGTTACTTATCCTAACGAACCAAAACCCAAGAAAACCCACTACAATTACTAAAACTACATGGTTCAAGAATCAAAGTGAGAAGTATATATATATATATATATATATATATATATATATCTATATATATATATATATATATATATAAATTGTTATGATAGGTATAGGTATCAATTTTATTATTATTATTTTTAAGGCTTATAAATATTTTTGCACCTCGTTAGGAGCCAATTGTTATGAAATGTTGAGATGATAATAGCTAATTGTTATGAAATAATAATTGCCAGCTAACGTTACTGTTTTCTCGCCACGTTGTTGCCAATTATTATTACTTTTCTTACCACGACTAATCTCAGTTTGTACGCCTTCGCCTCAGGAGCCGGTACTGGCAATAGAGCCACTGCCTGTCTAGATGTCAACCCCAACTATTTTAGTTCAGTGTTTATAAGTAGGATATTGCAGATCATTGTGAAAATGAACCAAAAATTATCAAAAACAATTATTTCCTTCATTCAGGAAAACTTATATTAACCTGGCCCACGATATATAACTTAAACTATGATCAATTGACGAATTTTCATAGAAAATAATGAGAAACAGTGATGGATACTGTAGATATAACCTCACTTTTTCTTTTGGGTTGGAAGAATCCTTTTATAGTTCAATACCAAAATAAAATAGAGTACTTCAGATAAACGAGTTACGTTGTAAAGTGATTCAGTTTGTAATGTGCATTGAAAGTTTATACCTTGAGCCGGAACTGTCGCTGATGCAATACCCGGCATAATCTGAATTCCAATTTCATCCACTCCTCTCAGGAACTAACCATTTCAAAAGAAACCATCCAAAATCCTTGAAATCAGCTTGGACAAGTTTCATGTGGATAACCAATGAAGGTAATCTTCTTTTATCCTTATTTATTTTGTGTAGAGATTATTCTGAAGTTGTATTGGTTTTTTATTGTTGAAAAACAATCTTCTTCTTGATGAAAGTTCTAAAAATTTTTTCATTCAAATTTTGTACCTGGATTCTCTTCAAAAATTTCGTTTCAATCTCCTCCCAGCTTTGTTTTTCTCATTCTCTGGATACCATTTCTGTTTTGTCCATTTTATTTGAATTTTTAAACTCACGCACTTCCTTGTCGCACTTTGATTAATTTGGTGTTATATGAGAAAACTTATGAGCTAATATGTTTTACATTTCTTATAAACAAAATACAATATTTGATGATAACTATTTTTGACTTTTTTCAGTTCTTACTTTTCCACAATTTCAAATCTTTTATCTGTCCATCCTGTTCCCTGATTGGCTATTGTCATCCAGAAGTTTGTTGTTTCCCCATTGGCTATTTTTAGTTAGATACAATTTCATATACTGTATGTTCCAAGCTTATAATTTTGTTGATCACATTTAATTCAGAATAATTTTGTAAATCTTGACTTTTTTGTTGTATTTCAAACAATTATAGGTTGTAATCATTTTGACAATGTATGAAAATGATTGCATTATATTATTTGCATATTTTTACCTATCAATATTATACAGAGGCTTTATAAAGGAAATAGCATCTCCAAAAAATTTCAAACAATTTCTCATGAACTACTAACTATTTAATATTTATTATTTTTGTGGTTTTTTAAGAAATTGTTCCTTTTTCGCCTTTAAAATATGTTACTGGTCCTTCCTAACATAACAATATATATATATATATATTTATATATATATATATATATATATATATATATATATATATATATATATTTTATGTTCAAAGTACGTTAAATATTTAAACAGTTAAGTGAGAATTATTAATAAAAAAAACCATAAATAAAACATGTTTGTATTTAGTAATCTATGCTGTTATTTCACAGTTTTTCTGAAGATTCTACCGTTTTTCTGAAACACCATGTAATATTCATCGATACCTATGTTTGAACATTCTGTATATGAAATTGGATCTGAACACAATAGCCAGTGAGATGCCAGGAAAGATCTTGATACAAAATTAGGAATTTTGAGAATACGAAAAGCAGAAACGTCAAAAGGATGATTTTTACATGTCTTGTATATAGTATGTAAAGTTGTTAGAAATGTTTCGTAAATGAAAACTGTCAAAAATGTAAAAATAATAAAAAAGTGCAGCTAAAAGGTGCGTAAAAATCGAAAATTCGAGAAGGAAACAAAATTTGTTGGTATCAAGGGAAAGGAATCAACAAGCTCAGCGAGGGAGAATAGAAACAATTATTTTGAAAGAACTGAATGAAGAAAATTGAAATTTGAAAAAATCAATCAATATGTATAAGGAAAACAGTTATTGGACAAGACAATATGGAAAATACTATCAAGAACAATAGCAGTTGAAAGATCCTAGATGCAGAGTTAATCTAACCTTTTTCCATTGGAGATTCACCAGTACAAGGCGAAGTCACAGTCGATACAGGGGCTGCAGTTTCCAAGAACGGGAGAAATCCGAAACACTGAAAATTCTCGTTACAAGAAGTCACAGGTATTATTTGAAACCATAAAAAGTTACTGTAGAGCAATTAAAATAAAACTTTCGAAGAACTTTTTTCTGGTAGAACTCTTCATGAATTAATATATTGACCACATTACCTATAAAACTAGGCTAAATTTCACCTTTAGTGTCACATAACTGCACATTTTCTGTATATATTTGGTATGAAGCACTAATTGGATTATTTATCGCAGAATAGGTAGTAATAAGTTTTTCCTGAATAAAATAAATTATTATTTTGATGAATTTCTGCTTTATTTTCGATGATTAAGCAAAAACAGTTGCCATTTCCTGAAATTGACTTCGAAAACGATCAGAGGGCTCCACAGTAGAACCGACTTCTGAGATTCCATAGGCGTACCGATTAAGTGAGCTGAGGTGAAGGCAATAAGGTAAAAAAGTAAATGGAAAGAAGGTAAAGTGCATAGCCAGAGATATTAAATATGTATATGGGTATTCATTTGTCAATTTATATTAAATTGAATTCAAAGGTAAACTAGTTCAAAGATTTTGAAAATAGTAAAACATAGTGAAACAAAAAAAAATATATATTTTTCCTATGATGTCTGGTTGTGGAAAGTAAATAAACAAATATAAAATAGAAATAAAAACGAACCGCAATCGACGCATCATAACAATTGGCGCCCAACGTGGGGCAAATAAGGGAAATAACAGCGATAACAGCAACGCGGGGAGATAACAATAACGTGGGCGAAATAAACAAATAAAATAAAAAGGCGAAATTGTTATAATGCAATACGCATGATAACAATTGTCGCCCAACGCGGTACAAATATATTTGTGAGCGAAATAGCAAAAAAATTATCATTACAATCAATTCCCAACGCGGAGCTGAAGTGCCAAAATAATAAATAGAAGCAAGTATAAATTTTATAGAAATTGAAAAGAACAACATTTGTTTGAAGGCGAATATATTTATACAGGAGAAATATAAAGTTGACATTTTAGAATTCGTGCATTGACATTTTTGTATAAGTATTGAAAAACTGGATTTGAGAGATGGTAAAAAAGGTGGTTTGGAAGAAGGTGTACAAGGCAGAGAGAGGGGTGATCAGGAATGAGGAGAGAGTAGTTATGTGAGAGGGAGTTAAATAAAAAGTGAAAGAACAGAAATGGAGAGTCAGTGTCAAAAATTTATGGATTTCATGGTGAAATGTATGAAAGAAAACACAGATAGAATAATAGAAAGTATGGAACATGAAATGAGAGAAAGTTTCAAAGAATATAGAGAAAGTACGGGAGGAATGGAAGGAAGTTTCAAAGAAAGCACATAAAGAATATGTAAATCATTTGAAACAAAAAACAGATGTTAGTAACAATTTATAAGAAAAGGATGATAAAGAAATACAAAATATAAAAATGAATATTGATGACAAAAATAATGAGTTTATGGATGGGATAAACATGACTGATAAAAATTTTGAAATAAAAAAAAAGGAAAACAAACAAAGAAATAATAATAATGAATAGTGAAATGTCAAAAATAAAAATAGAAAAGAATTTGAATGAAAATAACTATCAAAAACAAGAAAAATTTAAAATTTTGGAAAATTAAAATGTTAACACAAAATTTCAATTGAAAATTTTTTAAATAAAATATATGCTTGCAGTAATAAAACGAGTACAATTCCATAGAAGAAGAAATAAATAATAAATTAAAAAAATTTGGGAATAATCAATTGTAGGTTTAATACATTTCACAGGTAAGTTAAGGAATAAAAAAAATTGAAAATAAATAAAAAGATTTTGATAGACACTATTTCAGAAACATCCAAATAACATAAGGTAATATGGAAAATAATCTTTGAAGTAAAAACAGAGACGAAAATGACTGAAATCAATTTGCTAACAATCAATGAGAGGAAAAAACCCTAGAGTATACAAAACAATACATGAATTGGAATTTGGGAAGAGATAACAATAATATTGAATAACAATCATTGATACTGAAAAACATAGAATGTGATACAATTATTGGTACAGATTAGATAGGTAAAGTGATATACAAAATATATTATGAAGGAAAAATATAGAAATAGGTAATGAATAAAAGGAATTTTGAAGAAAAGTTGAAAGAAACGAAGAGTAGAAAATTTTGTGTATGAAAAGAATGCACGTGAGAAATGAAAGTGGGAATAATAATAATAATAATAATGATGGAGTATATAATAATAAATATGATGATGATGATAATAAAGGAATTAAAATTAAAATGAGGATATTAATGAAATATAAATAAATATAATAATTTAAAAATAAATAATAAATATAAAAAAATATTAATATAAAAATGATAAGGGAAGAGATAGGTAAAATAACTAAAACTGAGTATAATTGAAAGGAGTACCAATAATAATAAAAATCGAATGAATATTCAAAAATATATATCAGTATGAAATATAAATATTAAATATATCAAATGTCATGAATGATGTTATCTTTGAAGAATTTTCTTTCTTGAAATCAAAGGACCTCCAAAAACATTTGGTTTCCTGAAACGAAAGAAGTTGTATTAATAATTTGTAAATAATTGAATTGAAATTCAAATTTTACTGAAAAGTAATGAAATTTTGAATATGAATTTAGGGAATTTGTTATGTTTAGGAGTACGTTGAATATTCAAAGAGTTGAAATAAGAATTATACATGGAAAAAAAACATAAATAAAAAATATTCGTATTTAGTAATCTATGCTATGTTATTTCACAGTTTTTCTGATGATCCTACCGTTTTTCTGGAGTCTTATATAATATTCATCGACACCTATGTTTTCAATATTACAAGCAATTGGCATAATTTTAAGAATTATAGAAACCAAATTTTGCTAATATATTTTGAGCACAAGCGGATAACAAAATGTTGAAAGTTTGAACATTCTGTATATGAAATTGGATCTGTACACAATAGCTAATGAGATGCCAGGAAAGATCTCGATGCAAAATTGGAAATTTTGAAAATATGAAAAGCAGAATCGTCAAAAGAATGATTTTAACTTGTCTTGTATATAGTATGTAAGGTAGTTAGAGATGTTTCGTAAATAAAAACTGTCAAAAAGGTGGAAATAATAAAAAAGTGCAACAAAAAGGTGCGTGAAAATCGAAAATTCGAGAAGGAAACAAAAGATGTTGATATCAAGAGGCAAAATCAACAAGCGAAGCGTGAGAGAACAGAAATATAATTTTGGAAGATCCGAATGAAGAAAATAGAAATTTTTAAAAATCAATCAATATGAATTAGAGACAATATGGGAAATACTATGAAGATCAATAGCAGATAAGAGATCTCAGATGCAGAGTTAATCTCACCTTTTATCATTTTTCAGTACGGTGCGAAGTCACAGTCGACAAAGGGGCTGCATTTTCCAAGAACGGGAGAAATCCGAAACACTCAATTTACTCGTTACAAGAAGTCACAGGTATTTTTTGAAACCATAAAAAGTAACTGCAGTGCAATTAAATTAAAACTTTTGAAGAACCCTTTCGATAAAACTTTTCATGAATTACTATATTGACCACATAACCTATAAAACAGGTTGAATTTCATTTTAAGTATCACATAACTGCACATCTACTGTATATATATATATTTATTTACCATGAGGCACTAATTGGTAGTAGTAAGTTTTTCCAGAATAAAGGAAATTATTATTTTGATGAATTTCTGCATTATTTTCAATGATTGAGCAATAACAGTTGCCATTTTCTGGAATAGACTCCAAGTACGACCAGAGGGCTCCACAGTAGAACGGACTCCTGAGATTTCATAGGCGTACCAATTGAGTTAGCTGAGGTGGAGGAAATAAGGTGAAAGAGTAGATGGAGAGAAGGTAAAATGCATAGCCAGAGATATTAAATATTTATATGGGTATTCATTAGTCAATATATATTGAATTAAATCCAAAGGGGAACTAGTTTGAAGTTTTGAAAATAGTAAAAACATAGTAAAATATATATATATATATATATATATATATATATATATATATATATATATATATATATATATATATATATATTGAATGTACCTGGTAAAGTTTCGATGGGATCAAGGATCGAAAAATTGTTCTTCATTTATACCCCCAACCAAATATAAATCAATATTGAATGAAAAATCATTCATGAATCACTTATTTGAATACTAATTGTTGTCATTCCTGAGTTGAGTTAAGTAGATTGTTTGGTAGCATTTGAATAATTTTTAAATTTATCTACTACTCCAAATTTACTCGTTGTACATAATGCAAGATCCGATGAGAATACAGAGAGCAATCATCAATAATAATTTAATAGAATATTTCACCATGATTTGTGGATAGCTTAATTATTTTTGGAAAAATGTTCCCAGATTGAAAAGGGCCAGGGATGTTCAAGCCATCAAAATTAACCAAAAATTCAATACCAAACGAAACATCAGATAATTTCCACCAAGCGATGTATGATGTACACATTCTGCAAAAATTAGTTCGCTTCATTGGTTAAGAGTAGGAACTATAAAAAAACATGAAATCATATGAAGAATGTATTTCAGAGCGACCTGAGAACGAAAGAATATTTTGAAATATATCCAATTTAAGTGACTTAAAAAATGGTATATCACGGGAATTATTATAACATACGATTTTCTGAAACAAATGTGTCACGATGAAGGAGAAAAAAAAATTGTGGAATAGAAGACATAGAGTTACTAAAAATAGGAAAGCATTTACTCAAATCAATAATGATTTAAAAATAAATGTTTAGTCAATCAAGTGATAATATTACATTCATTGTTGTTTATATTTCTTGAATATTTATACGTTATATTTTATAAGCCTGTTGGAAATCTGAATCATTTATGTATATGTTCAAAAATATTCGAATTATGTTATACGTACATGTGTGGTACAAATCTATGAATAAAATTTTTTTCCTTAAAATTTTTTTTTTCCTTAATTTGAAATGCACTGATCAGTGCTTATGGCAAATATATATATATATATATATATATAGTAAGTTTTTCCAGAATAAAAGAAATTATTATTTTGATGAATTTCTGCATTATTTTCAATGATTGAGCAATAACAATTGCCATTTTCTGAAATAGACTTCAAGATCGACCAGAGGGCTTCACAGTAGAACCGACTCCTGAGATTTCATAGGCGTACCGATTGAGTAAGCTGAGGTGAAGGAAATAAGGTAAAAGAGTAGATGGAGAGAAGGTGAATATTTATATGGGTATTCATTTGTCAATATATATCAAATTAAATTCGAAGGGGAACTAGTTTGAAGTTTTGAAAATAGTAAAAACATAGTAAAAAAAAATATATATTTTGAATGTACCTGGTAAAGTTTCGATGAATTAAGGATCGAAAAATTGTTCTTCATTTATACCCCCAACCAAATATAAATCGATATTGAATGAAAAATTATTCATGAATCACTTATTTGAATACTTATTGTTGTCATTCCATAGCAATTTCCAATGAGCCTCTGTATGAGTGTGAATATTATTTGTGTGGTGTTAATTACATTATGGTGAGTGTAATATGATGTCAGGCCACCCTGTCATGATAAAGGTGCATATCAGCTAGAAATATGAGTCCAAAGAAAACATGGTTTCAATTTAATTTTATTTCGATATATAAACTCATCCCAAATAAAATATATGAAACCGGAATTTGTTTTTTTCTAGATTTGTTGTACTTTTTTTAAGGAAATTATCATTCAATTTCCTCACTGAATTATTCTTTGACCTTCTTATATTAGCTTTCGAATTTCAGAATCCCCAAAGGATTGTGGTGAGCAGTTCACATTCATTTAGATTATTCTGAAGTTTGGCAGTTATATGGATGTTTTTTTGAACATCTTGATATATGATAATGATATATTTTCAATTATGGTTAAATGTTACTTCATTGTTCAACACGATGGCCTGACAAACAGACAAGACAATACACAAATAGCTTGGTCATTTCAAAAGGAATACCTGTACGTCAACTGAACTGAGTCATATTTATTTCACTCCAAATACCAACCTGTTGTTATAAATCTCTACAATATCTCTTCTTGACTTTTTCACTTCTCCTTTGAATCTTCACTATCGCTTGAAGATATCATGCCTGGAAGTTTTCGCATTCCAGAAGTAATGGAAAAATCAGAATTTATGGAAGTGGAAGTAATTGTGTTTGATGGAGATCTAAAATCTAAATATGGCAAGTAGTAATATTCTGATTTTCAACTGATCGAATATTTTCATTCCCGCTGTTTGCTGATGTCGATATGACAAAACCTCAGAACTCCTGAAATAATTGGATGAGTTTAAAAAAATGTAATCAATACAAATAACTACTTGAGTGTGCAATTATAGTAACTTTGGCATTGAATCAGCACAACGTATGAGTAATTAATTTTCATAAAATGAATATTTTTCTTCAAAAATTATTTAATAACCCACCCAAAATGTTTCTATATATGTTTTCTACTCACTTCATCAAACTCGTCATGTTCCTCTTCATCAACTCACCTGAAACCCCTTCTGAATTTTTTGGATTTACGGTAAATAGGGTTTCCGTAAACTCAGTTGAGGAAAAGCATCAGGTCTCAATCTGATTTCATTATTTACCGCAAACTTTCCATCCTCCCTGAATAAATGCACACTGCAGACACAAGTTTTGTCACTCAGGTGCTCTTTAGTGGGATCCCTTCCTGAAGCTCACATCCAAGAGTCGTGACTCCGAAGAGGGGGCCCGAAAAATAAAATTGAAATATCTCAGAAATCATATAGCATTTATAAATTTGCATTGTATTCTATATACCATATTTTATGAGTACTCAGATGAAATGAGTCATTCCTGTTTCACAAAATATAATTATCCATTTCATTTTGTAAAAATGTGTAATTCGAAATAAAAATGGAGTTCTCGATCTTCTAACATCACAATTGAACAATCCAAACGCCAAAAGCAAACAAGAAAAAATTCTCATAAATGGTAAATTCCACAGAAATCTAACCTAAAATATTGGTTATATAATGTCTCTCTCTCTCTCTTTCTATTCGTCAGTAACAGCGACATAGAGAAGTAAAAAGCCAAAGCATCGATTTGTTGAAGATATAAACAGGATGTTCATAAAATCAGATGTGGAATCATCTGCGACTGAAAGATAAACTTTAGTCATCATCTTCCATCGTCAAGATAACCTCTTGTGGGGTATTCATGTTGAAAAGGGAAACATTCTCAATTGAATATTGATAAAAATATTTTTCTGTGAATTGAAAAATCCACGATTAAAATGAAGTTATTTTTTGTGAATTTCTAACAGAAAACAACTTCTTCCCCGGCTAAAGCCACGCTGGACATTGAACTACATCTGATAGATATTCTGAAAAGGCCCTAACTCAAAAAAAAAAATCTGAAATTGAAAATTTGCATTTCAATTCAGATAGTTATTTGATTTTCTATTCCAGTCTTAATTAAGAACTCATAAAGATGAATGAGGTAAAGAAAAATGTTTTCCAAAAGAGAGTACTCACCAGAAATCATTCGTAACATTGACGCAGGAGAGACATCGCATTCACTAGGTCTTCAATACATTTTTGTCGACGAAAATCTATTTCACGCTTCCACGATCATCAGGAAGACCGAAAGAAATGGGAAACACATTTTCAAGAAGCAATCTCACTTTGCAAAGATGGAAAAAGTTAGAATCATTTCTTTTGGAGAGACACTTTGAAATTAGTGTTTTCTGACATTAAAACCTGTCATGGGGTATGATAGATTGATTTGTTGAAAATTTAAACAGGATGTCCATAAAATCAGATGTGGAATCATCTGCGACTGAAAGATAAACTTTAGTCACTATCTTCCATCGTCAAGATAACCTCTTGTGGGGTATTCATGTTGAAAAGGGAAACATTCTCAATTGAATATTGATAGAAAATTTTTTCTGTAAATTAAAAAATTCACGATTAAAATGAAGTTATTTTTTGTGAATTTCTAACAGAAAACAACTACTTCCCCAGCTGAAGCCACGCTAGACATTGAACTACATCTGATAGATATTCTGAAAGCGCCCTAACTATCTATCAGATGTAGTTCAATGTCCAGCGTGGCTTTAGCCGGGGAAGTAGTGGTTTTCTGTTAGAAATTCACGAAAAATAACTTCATTTTAATCGTGGATTTTTCAATTCACAGAAAAATCTTTCTATCAATATTCAATTGAGAATGTTTCCCTTTTCAACCAAAGCATCGATTCGAATAGATGTATTGAGTAGTAATGATGCAACCTCTACTGTTTGTCGCTGTCGGCCGATTCATTGTGGGAATCTATAAATCATGTACATTGAAATATTTGACGATTCCGGAGCGTACAGAACATTGTCCAACTGAGTTTCTCTACTCAGCAATCATTCGCAACTGGTCGTTATCTGAGAAATCAAGCAGACCATATCTGTCGCACGTTTGATCCCATACATTTTGAGATATGCGTGCATACACCAGGGTTCCTAGACATCTTATTTCGAATGTTTTGCGTTGCGAAATGAGTATTGTGCTCAACTATTTTTCTTTGAATGCAGAAACTCAATGAATAAGCTTTCTACACACGATGATATTCTTTCGAGAAATCTTTAGAACAGTTATAGTTGAGAAAATCTAGTACGGACTTGAATACAATCGGTTTTACATTGTCGGCCGACAGTTTCTTCTTCTATGATTATGTCGGCCGATATTAATAAACACAAAAGAATTCTGTCCACATCTGATGTTGTTCATTCAAATGAAAAATGGTATCTCATGACATTATGATAGCTGCTGGTGTTTGTGCTGCATATTGAATTATAAAAAATAAAGAACGACGATGGCGGCCAAAACATTATTTCATCTGTAGTCGTACAATTTGTTTTTGATAAACGTGCTATTTCGTCCATTTTCTTGTTACGATCCCTCTACTCTTTACGAAAGTCATTCCATAGAGCAGAAATTTGTCTTGAACATTCTAGAAAATTCAACGTATTTTCAGTTGACCACATTTTGCAACGTATTTTGTTGATTTTGAAATAATTAGGTACAACTCAGTGAAAACAAACCTCAAGTAGAATATCTATCGTCGATCCCGTTGAAAAGCTGGAACAATGTATCTAGCCCTGAAACTGGTACAGACCTGCCAATGTTTTCTATTTGTAATCGAAGTCAAACGATTTAGCGATTCCGTTGATAAAATGCCGCCCGATGTTGTTTCGTCGGCTGCCTCAAGGTAGTTGTCGTGAAATCCACTTCCAATCAGATTTCGTTTATATTCATACCACTTTCAGTTAACATTATTACCTGTAGAATATTGAATTTTTGGAACCATTTGCCACACCGAAAGCGAGATATAAGGCTTCAAAGTTGCAACGTTTAACACGTAATCCCTACCGCGGACACACATTTCAAGGCTTAACTAAAAACGCTCCATTGCGAATGAGAAGTGCAAGAGAGGGAAGGCTGAGAATCGTGGTGACACCTCAAGCGAGCGCTCGTGATTCAAATAAGCGGGATCGCGAGGGTCTTGGGGGTTTCAATTGAACTGTGTTTTGGAATGCACATATTTTTGAATATTAAATGTAAATAATTGCGTTAATATATACTGATACATTTTAAACATATAACAATAGGAATAGATATGAAATAAAATGTAGTTTCAGCGACTAACGGCAAACAACAGTGAATAGACTTTATTTTATTTATAGATTTGTACCACACATTTACGTATAACATAATTCGAATATTCTTAAACACATACAAAAATGATTCATATTTCCAACAGGCTAATGAAATATAACGTATAAATATTCAAAAAATATAAACAACAATGAATGTAATATTATTTATTTTTCTAACTATCATATTGAATAATCACTTGATTGACTAAACATTTATTTTTGAATCATTGATGATTTGAGTAAATGCTTTCCTATTTTTAGTAACTCTATGTTTTCTATTCCCCAATTTTTCAGTTAAGTGATTAATCACAGCTTCTTCTACTTCATCGTGATACATTTGTTTCAGAAAATCGTATGTTATATTCTGGTGCCCAATTTTTTTCAATAATTCCCGTGATATAAAGTTTTTTGAGGCACTTAAATTAGATAAATTTCAAAGTTTTCGTTCGTTCTCAGGTCGCTCTGAAATACATTCTTTATATGATTTCATGTATGTTGATAATTCCTACTCTTCACCAATGAAGCGAACTAATTTTTGCAAAATGTGTACATCATACATCGCTTCGTGGAAATTATCTGATGTTTCGTTTGGTATTGAATCTTTGGCTAATTTTAATGGCTCGAACATTCCTGGCCCTTTTCAATCTGGGAACATTTTTCAAAAAATCCACAAATCCTGCTATCATGGTGAAATATTCTATTGAATTATTATTGATGATTGCTCTTTGTATTCTCATCAGATGTTGCATTATGCACAATGAGTAGATTTGGAGTTGTAGATGAATTAAAAAATTCTTTAAATGCTACCAAGCAATCTACTCAATTCATTGAGCTGACTTGTACATCATTCGAATATAATTGTCCAGAAATTGTAGTACATCCCGTAATTTTTGTTGCCACAGGATTGATGCTTCGTAGTGCTCACATATGTATATATAAAATTCTCTATTTTCACGTCTGGCGGCGATTTGTAAAATGCCATCAGTTTTGCACAATCCAGATGTTTCCTAATCAAAATAAACTATGGAATAATTTATTGATATTGATTTGACGTTTTTTAATAATAGTGATGATGCTCTTGATTCGTTGATTACAACGTTTGGTTGATATGTTACACCTTCTGACATTTCCTTCGATTTCCTTGACATTTCGTTTTTTTTTGGTCAAATGTCAACTCTGCGCAACTTTTTTTCTCTTTATGTTAGCAACAGTCTTCTTTTTTCTTATCAGAATCGTATCTTTGAGAATATGTATGACTACGTTTCAAATTAATTTTTTTTCTTATATTCAATAACGATACCGCCATTGTTTTCAGAGCAAACTGCACTGTATCGTGAACAACTGAATGCGTGGGATCGTTGAATTGCGACGTTGCCAACAGTCCAGTCATGACTTATCCGCTGTGTCACGCATGCTAGTTGCGTTTTTGAGTGTACAGTTCCCTTAAGAAAGATCCCACTAATCCAGCGTTTGAACATGTATCGCGTCGCGCTACAACCGAGCACTGTTTGTAGCACGACAACTACCTTAAGAGCAACAAAAAAAAATACAGTTGGCCGGTAATGTTCCCACCGATTGTATCCCAGTCTGTACTTGAAGACTCTCTGTGACTGGCGGGGCCTTCTGACTAGACCAGTCGTCAAAGTGACGGCAATTTCAATCATGTTTTACAATGATTTTGGCAGAGCTCTATGTACTGAACTCACTGCCGGGCGTCACATTTGGGGACCAGGAAACTGTTTCCCGAGAATCCATGCGCTGTACTGTGTTAGTATGTTCAGGGTCCGATTTTATTTATAATTGGTGTGGGAGTTTTTGGTATATAAAATCACCATATTGTTGAAAGAAAACAGGATATGGCTGACGTGTGCTCTAGCATTGATGGTCCGAATCTGTTCAAACTTGCTATATAGAGGTTTTTGAGGTCGCAGATTATGATTTTTCGAGGTCAAAATTTGAGATGGAGGATCTGATAGGCAGACGAGATTTTTTTAACATCCGATTTCAATGAAAATTGGTATGAAAAGGTTTTTGGAGACGAAAATAAAGATTTATCAAAATATTCGATATCATATTAATAAAGTTTCCATTTTTGAGTGCGAGTCGTACTCATTCCACCACACCAGTTAATTCAATGCCACACGCCACACTATAAATAATATATCATACGGAGAAAATCATTGCGTTTCACATGAATATTCAGTTTTCATTGCTGTACTGAATTCAATTCGACTTGAATAACCAAACAATATCTGGACCAAATTGTTTATTATAGCAATTCTATATCAAAGAGTAACAGCTATGGTGTATACTACAATCAAGTTGTGGCGATTTTTGGAGTCCTTGGGGCATGTCGCTGACAAGAACTGTGCGACATGGCAATAAAAGTAACGATTCCGACAACGGAGACTCATATAAGTTGTTAATTCACAAATGAAGGAGAATATTTCACAATTATGAAAAATACCTCAATCTGAGACCGATTGATGTAGAGTCTGACTGATTTTTCCTGAATTAGCAGAAGGGTGAATCTACCCGACGAATTGTTGGGGAAATTAATAATAGCTAACTGTCCAAAACGCATCGCAAGATTTTCAAATCTACCAGATCCTGGAGGATATACAGGCCACAGCTTCCGATGAATTTCGGCCGCCTTGCTCACTGATTCTGGAGCGGATGTTACATGGTGGTTGGAAGTCGACAACTACTGCTGAAGGATATATCCAAGATTCAATAATGAATCAAATAACGGAATTCATCGGTAATTTTCCGCTGATTCTCCCATTGGTGTGCAGGAAAAAAATTTAAAAGTATCGACATTTCTACAGAATCAGAAATATCAGCGACAGTGACATCGAAAAAATCCATTTGGTTTTTGCATAATTGTTTTATCAATACTCTGAACTTCTAAATTATTATCATTGGAATTTTCAACTATTAAGAAACGTTAAATTGAGCATAGCATAGTAAAATAATATTTTCCCCGTTGAATTATCTGAATTTTCTCAGTTGTAATACCACATGAGAGTGAGAATAAAGCAAACATAATTCGAGAGATTTTCGAAAACTTATTGCCAGGCAATAAACACGAGAGCCCAAGTGGCTATTGTCAAATGGCAACAAGTTTGAGGAAGAAATCTGGAGAATAATTTTCTACTTTATCGAACTCTCGTGTGGTATTCTAAAGATTATTTTTTCAATTCACGATCACAAACACACTTCCTCGCAAAATGATATAATGAACTGAACCGATTTTGATTCATTTTTCACTTTTCATGCGAATTGATGACACAAGTCAAATTGAAAATATAGGTTGTCAAAGAATAAAACCAAAATACCTAAAATTTTTCCTGCGGAAATTTTCTCCATAGTTCTTACTGAAATAATATTTTGTTTGGCCAAAACGTTCATGAATGATTCGAATTGAAAATTTTCATTGGTTTCAAGAAATGTCAAAAAATAATCGTTAAAATTCTATGAAATTTCTTCAGTGCTATACGTCTAAAATTGTCTCGTTTTGACTGGCTTTCAGACATCGAATCTTCCAGTTCAATTTCAGCTAATATGAAAAATGTGTATGGGATTATACTTGAATCCAGACTTCGGGTGATGCCAACACTCGATTCGCTCGGGCAGGCAATTCTCACCTTCGACTGAAGTCGTCTGGTTTCGTCACACAATATACTATTCCAAAAATGGATTCACACTTCTCATTTAGATTCACTACAACGGTCATCTTATGATAATATAAGAGAACTTTTATGTGGATACTGAAAATTGAGTTCAGAAATTGCCTCCGGAGTAGTTTTCGAACAGTTATGCTCCATTATGGTCTTCCACTCCAATATACGTATGCCTTTAACAATCGAAAAGTGCACACAAAATCGATATATCTTCTTTACATCCACATAAAGCGATTTCGACGGAGAATATTATAGCATACATTCTCGGGTAATGAAAACTTACGAAGTTTCTCTATTTCGTTTTACTCGTGGTAGACAAGATAGCCCCTTATTGCAATTTTATACCAATCAGTTCCATAAATTCGAATTCAACGAAAAACAATCCAATTGGTAATTGTTGTTATCAATTCCTTTTTTATTTCTGTAGCATGTAATAAGGAAAAAGTTTTCTTGAAACTTTATACAATTTATATAATATTCATGTTCCAAACCAAATTTTATATGTTCATTGTTGTTGAGCTTTGTATTATGATTATGATTTGTATTATGATCATAAAATCACACAACTTTTGACATACATTCAACCTCACATTGCTAAGTACTGAGTAATGTCAATATTTTTTTTTCGTTATTCAATTCTATTGTAGCGTTCTGATAAAATGTCAATAAGACTCTAAAACTCGATAGAAACAAGATATCGATTATATCTATTGACTACATACCCAGATCATAAGATTCTCACCAAATATTTTTTGTTCTTGACTCCATACGTTATTTTTTTTTTATTTTAACCGGAGTGCGATTTTCTCTCAAAATTTTGATTTGTGGATGGTACTTTGTAATTTGGCTAATTGATTCGATAAACAAAGTTTGCATTACATATGAGCTGAGTACTTCTGTTTGTGCACTAGTGAAAACCATATGGATCAGGATTTATGTAGTAAATTATAATCGTTACTATGATTCATGAGACCACATATCTTCCAAAAAGAGGCATCAGGATATCATTTGATATTTTTATTTATTTTTGGGATTCTAACCTCCCACAATCTGAAAACAAAATCAAATGGATCAGGGAATCTATACAAGTGTAGAAGGTACAAGAAATTACTCTGCATCGATAAGTTACTGCGTACACCAAATAATTTTTCACAAATTGAAAAATATTCAGTTAGTAACTTGTATTTTGATATTCGCCTGTCATTAGAAATTATTGAATTTAAAGATACTTCTCTATATACTTTAAACGTTTCGGGAACTATACACGTTCCCGTTTCAAAAAAATTTCGAATGTAGATAAAAATTCCGCAGTTTTTTTGGCTGTATCTTCCACAGTGATTAAACGTTCTCTTTTTTGCCTAATGTCAAAAGAGTTCTGTCAAAAGGATGATGAAACATTAACCTGTTTATTCGATGTATGGAGTGTCTTCCGTATAATGGAGTCAATCCATTATCGCTCTGTCGAATGCAATATCTTCTTCCAGTAAGGGTTTCCACGTTGATCCATATCAGAAGAATTTGTTGATATACAGTTCTCACCAGATAGTAAAATGAATGCGGATTCTTTCGGTTTTCTCTTCTTGTTATTGGGTTCTTCAACTAGAATTGTCGATTCATTCCATTCTACCATGTGGTTACTTTTGAATTACAAAATATGTTCTGATAATTTTGAAATTGTGATCTGTAGATCCCTAAAATGATCTCAATGTTGATGTCTCACCAATATAACTTTTACCACCGGAACAAGGTATATTGTATACACAATTTTTTCATCTTTTCTCCACATTTCTTGGTTTTGTTTGTGTAAGGATTGATCTTAATATGTCAGTTGTTCTAATATCATACTTGTTGCCAATCCGTTTTATCCTTCAAGACAATTCCGGGACATGAGGTATGAAAATGAATATTCCTCCACAAAAAACAAGCTTCAAACAATATTTCTAATGTTTGGTCTAGATTTGTGGAAATCATCAAAAGAAATGGTGAATTTAGTAAATCATTGTGTTACATTTCACAAAGCAGTAATCTAAGAGATTCATTTTTTTTCACTTTCGAGTCCAAGATTTACCAAAGTTGGGAGCATACTATAAGATGTATCAGAATATATGCATCATTTGATATTTACGTGACTGAGTTAACTTATTCTTTGAGTTTTAAATTGTCTATTATTGGTTGTAGTTCATCCATATCACTGTTTGGGGGGTTCATGAAGTTCACGTTGAAGTCTCCTCCAGGAAATGAAGTCGATAAATTGTTCTATAAATGGATTCATATTTCTGATTCAGATTCACCACAACGGTCATCATATGGCAATGTAAGGTAACTTTTATTGGATATTATGGAAACTGAAAATGCCAATTGGCCAATGGAGACGCGAGAACTCGATCAGAAACAAAAGTTCGTTCTCATCGAAATTCTATTGACTACACACAAAAGTTTAAAAGATTCTCACTCGAACGCCATATGTTGTTTCATTTCTTGGTCCAAACTGAAGGGCGATTTCCTCTGATAACCTCCGCGGTCCCTTGGTACAGCCTACTGGACACATTTTATGTATTAGACTCTGTTCTTTAAACTCCTTATTTATTATAAAAAAAAAGGTGTTTCTGCTGTTTTATATAGGTAATGATATTCGAGTTTGTACAGGTTGAGCAATGCCAAAAGAACTGTTAGGTTTGTTTTTTTGTTTTTGTTTCAATTCCGCATCAACTATAATAGAAATTATGGACTATTTCAAAGAACTTGATTCATCAGTCAATGAATGTTTTCTAAGATCGAATTATTTTTTGTCACATTCATCCACTATATCTATGTAGGTACTTACCAATGTTCCTATATACAGGGTGAGTCGGGAGGAACAGACTGAACTCTAAGAGTATATTGTACAAATGAAAATAATCCAAAAAAATTATCCAATTTTCATTTGTTTCCATGTGACGAGATATATTTTTAAATTGAACATAAACTGATATTTTGAAAACGCTTCGCAAATTTTCGAAGTTTGTTCTTAACTTCATGATGTATCTTTTGAACCAGTTATTCCAGTGCCAACCTACAGGACGAGTCCGCTCATTTCTTGCACAAAAAACAAATGAAAATTTGATAACAATTTAAGTTTCTTTTCAATTGATTTTGTGTCAAATATACTTGCTTGATTTTGGTCAGTTTTACCAGACTCACCCTGTATATAAGAACAGATCAATATCCCAAACCTACAGGGGTATTGCTATTTTTACACACAAGATTATCAGCTCAATATGACAAGATTATTACCTTTTTCTGATGGTATATTGGGTTCAGAAGAAGAGCCAACTAGTATTCAAATCTTGGGCACCTAATTTAATTCGACTAGATTTTCATTTTTTCATTCCCAGATTGCTATATTGGTATTCAGCTTAATATACCAAGAGCATCTGATCCTCTAGGACCGGTCATCTAGGAATATATGAAACTAGTTTAGTTCTTAGATACCAAAGCATATTTGGAACAGGTGACTCTCGTCGGATAATTTCAGAAGTGCGTTCGACTGTCACCCCCGGTATATACCATTCAGATAATGAGTATATGAATTTTGTGTACTGAGTATCGGATTTTTTTTCCGTGTACGTAGATTTACCAATATTCCTCTCGAAGAACCAATTTTACTGGAGAATTAAATCTAAATGAACAAACTGCAATGGTTCAAATTTGCTGTATGATATTCACTCAAAAAACTTTTCAAGAAAGCCTCAGAAGGAACTGTTTCCTTCTCAAATTGAAAAACATAATTTTAAAATTATATTCAAAATTTCATTGAAAATAAAATCGTCACATTCCTCAGTACAGCTGAAATACATATACAATAAGTGGGTGTTGGTCGAATATCCTTCAAAAAATGAATTATTTCCAGGCTAATGTATTAGATCCGATAGATAATCGTGCAAAGTCCCACAAGGTTACTGTGCAAATATTTGTTACGATATGGATAAATATCAACCACTTCACTGGGACTGATCACCTGTAGAGTGGTTTCGGGGTATATGCCCCTCATCAGAACAGGGTACAAGCGAACAAATGACTAATGTCTGCGAACCTGTCTACAGGTGGTCAGCCAGAGTGAATTGGTTAATATTCATCCATTTCACAACAGAAATTTGCAGAATAACTTTGTAGCACTTTGCACGATTATCAATCGGAAGTTATCCAACGTCTTTTGAGGCATTTGTTAGGAATATTCGATTGACATATACCTATTGTATAGGTATTTATAGTCAGCTGTCTTGGGGAATGAGACATTTCAATTTTTTTATGAATTAATAGCTGGCTACCGATATGGGTATTTCAGAATTCTGTCTCGTAGTACAGATCATCATCATTCATAATATAAGTATTTTGTCATAATTTCAGGATTCTGAAATATGGTATATATATCAGGAATATGTAGATTTTTCGAGAGCATTTTTCTATAAACCAACGCTTACCGTTTTTGTGTAGGAAATTTTGATATTCAGAACACTCTTAAATTCTTTGATATCCTTCTTCCAGATTCCATGCTCCTAGACCTAGAACAGCAACTCATTAGAATTGGAAAATAAATAATAGTTCGAAAACTAAAAAATACGCTTTAATAGAAAACTAAACTTAAAAGTAGAAAATAATTTTAAATGCGTTTTAAATAAGAATACAGTGATTAACAACAAATTCATTTCATCGTAAAAAAGCGTGGGGTGCTTGATGCCAATTGTTGTTAATATTTCATGGACAGATATTGGTTGAAGTAGAATCATCATGAAAATATCTTGAAAGGCACCCCACGCTTTTTTACGATGAGATAAATTTGTTGTTAATCACTGTATTCTCATTTCAAACTCATTTAAAATTAGTTTCTACTTTCTAGTTTAGTTTTCTATCAAAGCGTGTTTTTTAGTTTTTGAACTATCATTTATTTTCAACTTTTCAGTTTTGTTTTCTATTAAAGCGTGTTTTTTAGTTTTTCAAACTATCATTATTATTATTATTTATTTTTTTAACTCTTATTCTCTAATTCTGCATACATAGAATCGGACCATAGTCACAAATCTCGTCCGTCATTCCAATTATGACGAAATAATCATAATCTCCGACCCCAAAAACCCCCACATACCAATTTTGAATAGAAATGGACCATAATCACAAAACTCGTCCGCCATTTTGGAGCCGCCATCTTGAATTTTTCAGTTTTGACAAAAGCATCATAATCTCTGACCACGAAAACTCTCAGATACCAATTTTGAAGCGAATCGGACCATAATCACAAAACTCGTCCGCCATATTGGAGCCGCCATTTTTTTTTCGAACAAAATTTTTTTAATGCATTGTCACCGGAATTATGTACACGTGCCAAATTTCAAATCATTCGTACATCTAGAAGTGGGTCAAAATCGCGCCCAAAGGAGTAGGGTTATAAACAAACAAACATACAAGTGAAGCTAATAGAAAGCGTGTAAAAACATATAAGGTTTTATCTCTAATGTAAAATTTTACAAATTGCAGCTAAACGATTTTATTTTCAAATATGAAATGATAACTAAATCATATAGCAAACTATTTAAGGGTCTTTGATTTCTCTCCATATGAAGCCAGAAATACCCTCTATTGATGCCTTCTCCGTCTTGAAATACTCTTATTCTCATATACATTTTCGGTTTTCGTAATAGCAAATTTGGCACTGCTGTAGTTGTACTTAAGGAATCCCCTATTGGTGTGGTGTTCAAATCTTCGTCTCTGGTTCTTTTCATTCCATTCAGTCAGGAAATACAACCCAATCATTATTCTGTTTATTCTGAAGTATTTTTAAACTGGGCCTACCCCGTCTTCGATTTCTTGATCTGATTTTCCATCAATAAACCGCAAAACAATATTCTCCCACACTTTTCTTGAGAAGTATAACAGAATTGAGATTGAGATAAGTGTTAATTTTGAGTTTATTATCGATTTTGCTCATAAGAATAACTCTGATAAATTACCCAATTTTCGTTATTTTTATGATAAACGAGAATTTGTGATAAATTAACAGCTTCAGCATTATATTAAAATGTGTAATTCGAGCGTAACGTGCCTTACCTGCTCTCTGGAAATTGGCTTTCCTTTCGAAGCGACAAAATACGAATTTCGTATCAAGAAAACATCGATAAAAATCCCTTTCGAACCTTGATTCATCTGTTGACATGGAATATTGATGTATTCATCAATGTTATTTGCTCGTGAAATTTTATTTGGGACAGCCCATATATTTCAGGCTTTTTTTCTCATTTTAATATCCCTATAAAAAAATATAGGAGCTCCTCTTATGAATTGCCCACCTCGTAACTGCTTCACATACAGCAATAGGTATGAGGAATATGATACCACATTCACGGGTGATAAAAACATTCGAAGTTTTCCTATTCTGTCGTGATATACATCTCGAGAAGTATAGTTGTGTTCCCAAGAGGCGACGCCCGACTGCAATATGGATCACTGGGTGTGAACTCTATGGCAACAGTCGTTAGTTTCCTTGCGGATACTGCTCTCTACACACTAATACAGATTAGGGAATGGAACAGCTTCTGCAAAGTCGTCCTTCACCGACTTCTCTTTTTTCCCCGCATACGGCGGGCGAACATCATTTCACGCCCACTATTGAGATACGGTCGAGCGTAAGTGTTTAGGGGATCACGGGAAGTTCGGGTTATTTGGAACATGAGGAATTATGAATGGAAATGCGGAATATATTTGTGAGAGTGGGGATAGTTCACACTAATGGAGATTTTGCATAAGTGATTTTCAGTTTTGTAGCTATAGAATTGGAATTCCACCATTCCGATGGTTTTCATGAAAAACAGGGGAATGGTTTTAAGATCAGATTCGGTTTCTATTGATCTAGCTCGATAGGTGACGTTGCTTTGAGGATTTTGAAAGATATTCACATATTTGAATTTTGAATAGAACTTTCAATTTGAATCATCCACGATGTCAAAAGATTCAAATAAGTTACTGGATATGGTCCCGAATAACGAAAGGGGCACTACAATTCATGCTTTGAAAGGGATGGAAATATTTTCATGACAGTTTCTTCATATAAATGGCCGGTTTATGAAGGGTATTTTTTCTTCAGCTCAGCTTAGTGAGGTGCAGAAATGAATGTTCATATATATATATATATATATATATATATATATATATATATAAATATATATATATAGATATATATATATATATATACAGTGTGACTCATTTAAAATGGAACCACCCTTGTAGAATACGCATTTTTCAGTCAATATCAAAAATTTTTTTTTCTAATATTGAACATCAAAAACTGTATCTTGACACGTATTTTCCCAACTTTAGAGTTTCATTTCCAAGGCACTCTATGGTTTTTTTCTTTGTCAAAAACGGCAAAAATTTATTAGGCATTTTTTTTTCCAAATTTGACTACACCACTGGATTTGTAGTCGTTATAAATGAGAACCATCAGAATTTCATAGAAAAATATTAGTTAACAACGAGGTCACAACAACTTTAATTTTAGAAACAAAGTATTTGATTATAATTTTCATTTAGATTGCAGACATATTTGAAATCTGGCAACACTGTTGATACAAAGTAGAGCCTTTGTAAGTGGCACCGCAGTGGCCGAATCTGGCGAATTAGTCCACATAGTGCAATTCATCTGAATTTGCCTCTTTGATAAATAGAAAGTTTTTGAAGTTCCAGAGTTGAAATGTTTTTGTGATAAACATCAAAACTGGGGTTGCATTGTAGAATTAAAGTGATCCCCGGTTTCGAAAGTTGCGCTAGTTATTAATAAAAAGCAGATTTAGACGAGTCGTTTGCAAAACGCGCAAGGCGACATCAATTTGCTGAACACGTGATACGAGATTCGCATGTCATCGTAGTGTTAACATGTGATCCATTGTCAAGTGGAAAAGTGTTATTCGTGAAGGAGCAAGTGTGCTTTCAACCGACCAAATCAAATAGGAGGAGATTCTCTAGTCGACGCGTATATTTTTTTTATGTATGATCACGCATAACTTTTTACAGAGCAGTTCGATTCCAATGATTCTTCTTTCATTGGATGAGGTGTATTTTTAAGTTGGTCCCATTTGAATTTGAACGGAAAAATCCATCCCTAAGGGTAGCGAAATGGAGGATATTGATCATTCACCCTCTGAATTTTGGTCCGTTTACCGACTCTATCAGCCATAACTTTTTAGTGGGTTTTCCGATATGTATGATTCTTTTTTTATGGGATAGGGTCTACCTCATAGGTGATCATATTTGGATTTGGAATGAAATGATATACACCTATGAGTAGAAACATAGGGGATGATTGATTATGCACTTGTGAACATTCGCACACATATGTAGTTGACATTGACACAGCCTCCTACATCCGTCACAATAATAACATTCTATGAAAGGATGGAATTATATACAAAGTGTTGAAATCAAATAACCAGATTTTTCAAGAATAATTTATATTATATAACAATAATAATATTATTTAGCAGTGAGTTGTTGTAGTAAGCTAGGTAAGTAAGTATTTTGGAAGTAATCAGAAATTAAGTAGGTAGTAATTAGTAGAATTAGGCAGCAAAAAATTGAGAGATAAAAACTTTTAATCAAAAAATTAAACCGACGAAAAAATCAAGTGAAAAGCAAACATTAAAATAAAGCTTCTCAGTCTTAGTGATAATTGAGCTCCTAAACCAATGTGAGTAACTAATTTTGAGTCGGCGCCAAACAAACCAGCAATTGAATAAGGTAAAGCAAAAAATTATGGCAGCGAGATGCACAGCGGCGTTTTGATTACTTCTCCAAAGTAATAAAATGATTTCGATAATTGTTTGTTTGGCGCTGACTCAAAATTAGTTACTTACATTAGTTAAGGAGCTCAATTATCATTGAGACTAAGAAGCTTCATTTTATTTTTTGCTTTTCAGTTGATTTTTATATAAATCTGCTTTAAATCTACTATTTGTATCCATATTATATTATTTATT
The DNA here is from genome assembly GCA_018342105.1 of Gonioctena quinquepunctata. Taxonomy (NCBI): domain Eukaryota; kingdom Metazoa; phylum Arthropoda; class Insecta; order Coleoptera; family Chrysomelidae; genus Gonioctena; species Gonioctena quinquepunctata. Next base: position 1,493 of record JAFIRS010004170.1, on the reverse strand, counting down.
ACACTTCATTACTTTTGTCAGACCTTACACCACTTTATTATTATTATCTTCGTCATCATTACATTGTATACATACGAAACCACGTACAAGCGATAGTCCTCCGGAACTGAAGCTTCTGTGGTACCCCATGTTTATTTGCTATAACCACCTTTATTATATAAACATTCTTGTTTCTTAGTGAATAAACTTTTTTATTATTATTATTCGTATTATTATTACAAAATGGCGGACCAGATTTGTGTTTATGGTCCGATTCAATTCAAAATTGGTATGTGGGGGTTCCCGGGGTTGAATTTTTTGTCAAAATTGAAATATTCAAAAGAAGGTGGACGAGTTTCGTGATTCTGGACAGTTCTTATTCCAAATTGGTATGTTGGGTTTTTTGGGATCGGAGATTACGAATTCAGTCGGAAATCATAAATTTTTTTGTCAAAATTCTTGAATTAAAGATGGCAGTTCCACGATTACCGGCAATTTGATCTTAATCCTCATTGAAGAGCTAGATAGCTCAAAAACTACAGGAAAGAGGCCTCATAATAACGATGCTTCAACAAATATGTATAGATTGAGGTGTACTACTGAAAAGCACTGAATAAAATTATTAATTAAAAACTTTTTCAAAGACAAGCTTGTATTCAAATGCCCTAAGAAGTAAAAAATGAATGCTTCGGATTTGTGATGTAGTCAAAAATTCAAAAGCTTGTCGTTTTTGTATTCAAACTGAAAACTTTGCGCGACAAGCTCTTGAATCTGTAACATACGAAATAACCTACGTCATACATCCAAAGCAATCATTCTCACCTTTTTATTTGAATAAAAGCTTGTTTTAAAACCGTTTTTTATTGATTATTTCAATTTCCAGACATGATATGAGTTACAATCAAATAAAATTATAGTTCAGAAAAACCAAAGGAAAAATCGTTTATATAGCAATATGGACTATAAAGTTGGAAAGAAATCGTCTTTGACTGAAAAATGTCCTGTTGAGTTGAGTAAATAAAGCGTATCCGTTGGGATAATTTTGGGAGAGATGACCTTACTAACTTCAAGGACCTATTGTCGACAAACCATAGGGAGTAGAACAACAATTGAAATATCAAACGAAACTTCAATTATCGTTGTTGACAAATTTCAATATTGAGTCAGTAAAAAAGAGTCATATCAATGGAATAAAAAAATACGTGTGGCTATCTCACCCGGATTATCCGTAGATCGAACAGTACTTTTTTCCTTGTTTTATTATCTTTTGTTTCTTAGAATTGTTCTCTCCTTCAACTTCAGAAACAGTTTCATCCAATCATAGTCCACTTCCTCATTTGAAGTATTAATTCGATGTTTGATCTGTAATTACTTAGCAAACTTGAAAGCGATTACTCTTGAATCATCAATTGTCAAATGGAACCCCTTAGACTGCATTTCTTTAATATGTTCGCACAAACTTTTTCCATTGTCCACAACAAATGTAGATGAGGACTTTTCCATCATTGTTCATG